>JAOUZG010049462.1:2088936-2110521 GCA_026289955.1 Argiope argentata
ATATTATTTCCCTTATTAAGAATCTATTTAACCAAATTTACTTATAATTTTTAATCAGAGCTTAGATTTCGCGTATAAGCAGCATTATTTCTGAATATGAAATAATTTCATTTGTAGAGTTTGTATTAAATATACGAGGACATTAAGTGAGTACTTAGTGACAAAACTGGGACAAAACTTTCAAGAGATATGAATTGGCTATAAAGAGCGACACTTGTAAGGCAGATATGAAGTGCTTTATTTTTAACTTGAGAACTAAATAGTACTATAAATAGATTAAAGCAATCACTTTATGAAATTTTGCAAATTTTATCTTTTTTATATTTCCAATTGAAATCATAAAAAGTTCCAAAAGGGGGGGGGAAATACATAATAATAACATTATTGATTTAAGTATTTGAAATGTATTCAAAACAAGATTTTAAATTTGCCCCTGGATATATTATCAGCTAAGCTGTGAAATCGAAAAGAATGAAAGTTGGTACTTCAGCTTTTGAGTTAAAAAAAATTATTAATTTGAGGATAAATAAAACCTTTGATAGATATTAAAAATGGTACGAAATCAGTTATCAAACCCTATGGTATCTTAATTAAGACAGGAGTATTTTTTTTAAAAAAAATTACACATTTTGAAATATTACATATATTTTTAATTTGAACGAAAAATTCAAAATTTCTCAAAAGAACGCTTTATACAGAAAGGTCGATTTCAGGTTGATATCTGCATTATTATTTTTTAATAAATTCGGCTTTGTATTTAAAAAAACAAGGTCGTCCAAAAGTACCTATCTGTAAGTGCCTGTCAGTCAGAATTCGCTGACTGAAAAGTCCCAGTTGTCAACTCTGCTTATTTTCTTTCAATTTATCATGATTTTCCAAAATGTAATGCAGTTATTGATCTGAAATTTTTACTAAATGTTCTTTTCTACGCTAAACGTACTTATGTGGAATTTCGAAATTATTACTTAAAGTAAAAAGCATATATGTTCAATATTGCAAATTAAATAATTTATTCTTGCCTAATTAAGTTGTCATCATGTTTTGCATTTTTTTTATAAATATAGGTTTACCTAAACTTTGTTATTTAAGTTTTTCCTCACAGTTTAATGGCTTTTTATTAAAACTTGAAATGTTGGCGTCTCAACTTCCACTACCCTCTACACCCTCATATTCGATAACATATCCGAATTGAGTTGGGTACTTAAATTTTGAGACCAATAAACTGTTCTCGTGTTTTTCCAGCAAAATGCTTTATTCGATTGAACACAGACATATAAGATATTCGGAATGTATTAATATGAAACCCAAAAATATAGTTTAAAAGTTCACCATTTATAAATTTATAACGGGGACTCGTTTTCTGAAATATATCTTTTTTTTAAAATTAAATAATACATTTTTATACCGAATGTGTAAAGTTTAAAAGAAATTAAGACTGAAATTAAACCGAAATTATTTAGAGTTTTCCCCCATATTTTATTCATTTTAGGATTTTAACTTCTCACGTTTTTGTTGGAAAATGAAATTAGCAAGAACTAGCTTCTAATAATTAATAATTCGAAAAAGAAGACAATAATATATCGCAATAATGTACGCTATTGCAATACAAATTTTGATTTCCTTTATATGAGAAGCCTAATTACACGTTGCTTTACACTTTTCAAAATCAATTAAAAAATCAGTTTGCTATAGTACGTCGCATAACGCGAGCAGGAATTTATGCTATAACATCGTTGAATGCAGTGCCTGACTAAGGGCAGCTGCGCCGGGCCTCCACAAAAATGCCCCCCCCCAAAGCGAATAGAAATTTTATTTTACGCTTCCTTCTTTAATAAATGCTCTTCATTACTAAAATAGTAAAGCAGAAGGGCGCCCCAAAAAGTTTTTTCCCCAGGCCCCAACAGGGCTAAGTCGGACCGTGGTTGAATGAGATACTATTGTGAAAATTGTTCTCTTCCAAAAACACCGCCAGAGCCGTAAGTTAGAAACAAACCAACGGAAACAATCCTCCTGAAACTTCCTCATATATTTCCTAATTAAAATGGTGGCCCCCATCCTGCTACATAAAATAGGAGATTTTTGGTCAAGGCCGTGAACGCTACAAGTATGCACTTTTTTTTCAGATTCGCGTGTAAGCTTTTTGTACTTCGTAGTATAATTAAGATCATATCAGCGAGATTATATACCAAACTTCATTGCTCTAATCCGTTGCTTTCATACTAGTGATGTAGACATTCGTACGTCGATAAGATGACAAACAGCAAATTCGTTGACAGATCTCTTTATAAATCCAAAGCTTAGATTCATTCATACTAATCTACCCTATAGTTGTTAAAACAGCGATCCAAATGTTAACTTTCTTTTTGCTTTCTATAGCTATTGAGAGTTCAATTGCCCATCGACAAAACTTACTGAATGGATTTTTTTCCAAGTTTGATTGAAAGCCACGAATTTGGTGTAAAGACTTCACGAAATTTATCTGTCTCAAAGCTTTTCTGAGTTAGTGTGTTCTTAGTCGGGTATAATTCTCAAGATTAATTTTTAGACCCAGGAAAATTAAAAAGTTGACGTATCCTCAAAATCTTGAATTAAAATTTTATTATATTTAATTTTTCCACCAAAATTCCTTTTTGGATGTTTCTTATATCATCAAAGAACAAGCGGAAATATTGCCCAGAAACTTTATCGCACAATCTCTATTAAAAGTCTCATTGCCCTTCAAAAGTATAAATTGAAGGGTTAAGTCAGCTAATGCCTTGCATGATAATGGCGAACGATAGTTGCAAATATTGATCATCGGTGTGAATAACCTTTTTTAGTTATTCTGACGTAAAAGTTCTATTTCGTATAACTTTTTGCTAGTGATAGACACTAAAATTTGACATAAAGGGTTGGGGTCGTACGATAATATACAAAATTTCATTAAGTAATTACTTTTATAAGTTATTGCGTTTATATCTCCGCGGACTTTTAAGTTGTCGATCAGTTGTTAGATTTAGTTCAAAATTTTATAAGTATCTGAATTTTAGATGCTAAACCTGCATACGAGGTTTAATCTACCAGTTTTCTTTTTTTTTCTTTTTAAAATTTATAAAGTTCACTTTTTAGGGACAGCCAGACTTCCTGTGGATGAATTCCATTCAAAAGTTGATAAAAAAAACTAACAGATTTCATCATTTTATCATCTATCAAATTTTAACCAATTTAAGTGAAAGCCTTTTTGAATTATTATATTCAAAAGTAGACAGACTAGCATTAAACCAAAAATATATTTTTCGGATTCAGGGAGACGGAAATATAAATATTTCTCAAATTCTCGAATTCGATTTCTTTTACTACTACAGTACTTTCTCTATGTTTCATATCTGAGAAAGTAAAAATGCATTTATAACCGTTACTTTCACTACAACAAATTTCTTGTAAATTAATTTATAAGTTATTTGAGGAAATGAACATAAAAGTTTTTAATATTTCTCGTCATTCTTCATAAAAACTCGAATATTTATTTTTCTTCAAGTTCTTCAAAATATAATACTGGTAAAAAAAATCTATTTCGGTTTGTAATTAAATTACGTCTAAATAATATTATTTGAGTGAAAATGTTTGTTTTTCTCTTACAAAGAGACTGATTTTATTGGGTGTTTAAATTTAAAGTTAACTTACTATAAACAGAAATAGTACAATTAATCTCGTCGTAGGATGTTTTCTTTTATTTTTATATTTAAAAGATGTTTTAAGAAACATAAAACGAGGTGCAGCAGGAAATATTTTACAATTAAATGCAATATATTTTATAATCTGTAATTGAAAAGCTTCCTTCTGCCATTTTTTATATTTTTTTTTCTTAAAATATAAAAAATGATTAATGAAAATGAGTAAATGAGTTATCACTTCACGAAAAAAGGCAAATTCGATTTTCTAATATGCTGTAGTCATTGCAAATTACTCAGGTAAAGAAGTGATCTCTCACCAAAATCTCTATTCAAAATTGCGGTACATTAAAAAAAACTACCGAAGAACTCTTGGGAAAAAATAAAATTCTAAAATAGTAATTTAAAAAGAAAAATTTTCTTCAGTTCATTTTCAAAAAATGTTTTAGTTTTTTAAAATATTAAAAATAAAATCCAAACATTTTCTTAAGTGTTAGCACAATGATAAAAACAACACTCATCCGATGATGGTGACCGGAAATATGCACTTGTGTTTTTCCTCTTAGAGATATTTTGTGGTTCACCAAAGATTTTCTTTGAATTGTGTGTGTTATCTTCTGTGGGTCAAGAGCCAGTCAGCGATTTCTAGAAAAATTTAGAACTTCAGTAATGACCTCATTATGATACCTGTCTACAATAGCAGGACTTTTTATTCTTGTTGAAAAGTATTATTCCATTACACTAGTGGCCATGTAATTTTTAATAATATTTGCTTTAACATTTTATATCTTATATCTGCAATATTAATACGTTTAAAATTCCTTAATGGGAAACCTGAACTTTTTTGATGACGATAATTTATTGATTGTTGAGAAAGTATAATTGTTATATAAAAATCGATGAGTTTTTTTTCATTTTATATTTAAAAAATTTTAAAAATGTATTGCGTCTTTTTCGTGATAAATTATTGATTATTTTATTTTACTTTAAGTATATATTGGCATAATTCATGAAACTGAAAAAAAATTAATTCGTGTTAGCAGATCCATGGGCAATATTTTTATAAGGTTTCATCGATCTTGCTTTCTTCGTTTTGAAGTTATCATGTTAACTTATATTCGAGCAGTCGAACCACTTCTGAACATATTTTACTCAAAATTTGACATAAATATAAAAATTTGTGTAAAGACCATATACCTAAATTCAGAAACCCGGGATAGCCTGTTTGGTAGAGCGATGGATTCACATTCCTTAGGCTGCGAGTTCAAACCCTAAAGCCAAAGATTGTATGTGTGTGATGGCTGAGGCACGTTAAATCCGTCGTTCACCAAGTTCTCCACGTCGAGAGTAATACCACTGGGGGTAATGGGTCATAGATTATCGTTCTCTGTTTCAGATCTAAATTACGATCTTTGGATGAGTGAATGAAGTCCACTCCGTAAAAAGAGTTTATGGCGTATGTGAGCTAGAAGTCAGACTCTTGCCCTCGGGTGATCAGGGGTCCATACCCTCAAAAGCTGTCCTCCAAGGGGCACCTCGTAATTGGGTATGAGATGCTTATGGTGGTTGGATCTCGCCAACCCGATGGGTACCCAAATAGGTGGGTGTCAGGCTCCTCCCTTCGATGACGGGACACACTTCCTTCGGGGGAGGGTTGTACCGTGGCCGGTGACGGTCATTAGGACTCAACCACAGTTCCCATTAATTGCTGTTGCAGTGGTCCGGTCTTACAGTTCTGATGGTTGATCCGTGTGCCTTCGCGGCCGGTCGGAGAGTCTGTTTTATGACTTATCTCAACAATTACCCAGTTTTATTACTTACCCCCTACTGCACCACTCCTTCCGTTGTAAAATGGAACACGAAAATAACAGTTTTAATTATTTAATAAAAAATAACTAAAATAAAAAAAATTCTAGCTTAAATTTTTCCTAATTATTACTCACTTATTTTTCCTAATAATTACTTAAAAGTTACTAAATTTTTCTTATAAATTTAAAATCAATTCTTAAGCAGGAATTGATTAAAAAAATCGTTTATTATATTACTTGATTTTTTTAAACAGTTTACATTGTATTAAACATTTAGCTTTAAAAATTGAAAATTTACTTTTTTTATTAAATTAATTTTAAAATTCAATAATATTCTTTATTAATAAATGATTTTTTTTCTAGGTTTTGCTATTTGAAATGAAGACGAAGCCCTACCCGAAGGGTCGGTGGGATTATCTCATCTACGCTTTTCTTATCTCACTCCACTTTCCCTTGATTCTATGCCGACCCTCGAGTCATGCTACTGGCGCCAAGTCACTCACAAACTTTGATTCATCGATCTCATCAGCCAAAGAACGCTCCGCAACGATTCATCATAATCCTCATCACCCAGCATCTAATTCCATACATTCCACAAAGGATCTGAAAACAGACTCCATGGCTAAATTTGGCGAGAAAGACTCAAAATCCGCCAACTTTCTCATTCCTTCTCACTTGAATGACGTTTCCCTGAGAAAGGACAACAGTGCCGGAAACGATCTCAGGAAAGTTCCGTTCGAGAACGCGGATTCGTTTCAAGTCAATGGTAATCATTATGGAACTGCTGGCGGCAGCCGTCTCATTCAAGGGACAAACGTATTTTTGAATCGTGAACAACACCGCAACGTCATCGATGGCTCTGAAGAGGTTCATGAGGATACTGCTCGTCTTCAGACGTCATCAGTGATGGATAAGAATGAAGTGGCACCGCTCATTGATGAATCCACGCCAAACCGGAACTTGAGCCGGAAACGACGTCAACCTTTGGACACGCAGAAAGGATCCCATCGTTGGCGTCGCAAGAGGAGGAGGAGGCACAGGCTCCTTCTTCGCTCCAGGAACTACTTGAATCCTGGAGACTCCTCAGGTGGCCGTGACCGCTTTCTCCTTAAGGCAGACGGTCCGGGACAAGTGATCTTTGGCGCAGATGAGGTTAAGAAGGACTGGTGCAGAACAATTCCTTTTAATCAAACTGTCACGTCAGGCAGGTGTAAGCCCAAAATGGTCAAGAACAACTTATGCTATGGACAGTGTAATTCGTTTTTTATCCCTCAGTCGGAAAGGACCAGCAATAAGGTAGCATTCCAGTCTTGCGCCAATTGCAAACCACAGAGGCTGAGGTGGGTAAATGTCACTCTTTCCTGTCCTGGTCAAAATCCACCGAAAGTTCAAACGACTATCCTCAAAGTTGAATCTTGTAGATGTATCGCAGCCGAGAGAGATGAAGTGAAGCAAGGTATAAGATACCAGCGCAAAAAGACGAAATCCAATCATGCTACACAATGATACAAAAAACACTTGCCGCTTTATATGCCAAAGAATAGATGGTGCTTATTTATTGTGTGAAAGAAACTCATTTTAACAAGGAAGAAAAGGATATGAATAATCAATATCCCTTCTCTTATTCAATACATTTATCATTGCTTCATTTGAAAATAAAATAAAGCAAAGTCATTCGTGAAAGTTTATGAGAGAAACGTAATGAAAAGAAAATCATATTTTCTCTAAATTTGCATTATGTTTATAAAATTTTTTAAAAAGGATTATTTCATTTTTAAATTTGTTTTCAGTGCTTTGAAATTTTATACCTTATTATGGTAATAAATAACACCAATTTATCGTTTCACTAATGAAGACCTTGAACAGTAGAACCTGTTTGGCGTCTCAAGGCTGAATGTTTTGTTGTATCATTTAGTTGCATTGCTGTGTTCGTATTACAATGACTGTTTAATTATTAGTATTAACAGGCATACTGACAAAAAGAGAAAGGTACATTTATTTAAAAACATTGAAATAACGAAATTTATGATGAATAAATAACGGCGAATCAATTTCATAACATTCATAAACACAAGCATGTTAATAACTTATGCCAAAATAGAATGATAACAATATATTTCTGCAAAGGTATAAAACAATTAAATTTTAGCATGTACTTTCATTTCCTAGAATATTTTTACCTGTTTTATTTTATTCATTAGAATATAATCTATAGTAGTCCATATCTATATAGTTAAAAAAAATTCCGTTACACAGTTTTATATATATATATTTAAAATTAGTCTAAATGAAACATGAAGCATTATTCTTTGTTTTGAGCATTAATGGTATTTTTTATTTGTTTAAATTTTTTAAGAATTTTTTCTTTGCTTGGGAGTTATTTATGCATCTTTTTTATTACAAGTTCCCAATATATTTGTTTTTTTAAGTAAATTATATCTGGAGATCTATTGATATAACTTAAGGGTTTTCACACACTTTTAACAGCTTTTTAGAAACGATAAATGCAATTTTAATTGCCCATAGCGCAACCAACTGGCGCTTTAAAGAAAGTGCGATTATAAGCATTTCCTTTAATCAGATCTCTCTAACAACTTTTTTTTCTTAGCTGCTTCATAATCTGAATGAAAACAATGTTTGTTTACGATGTTCCACAAACCAAATGGCCGCAGCGGCGTCGCTTTGACCGTTCTTAGCACAGAATTGCAACACAAAAGAGACGCGTGCTCGCAATCTCGCATCAATACTTAGTTATCTCGACTTGGTACTTATCTGTTACCCGTTCTAAGATTTGGAAAATGGAATCGCGGTATTTTACACCTATGGTTTAGAGTCTACCGGCGAACTACAATAGAATTGAGGTGACGTGTTGCCTTGCTGAAAGCGAGGTAAATAAGATAAAAGATCTCTTTCTATTTTTTCTTTGAAGACAAGGCTTTTGTTCGTCAAATCTAATGTTGATACGAACTTAAGTGGGATGATAATCAAGTAAAATCAGTGTGGCGTCCTTTGCAAGATAATGAGCCGAGATAGCAACAAGACAAAATACCTTGCAAAAAAATTACGGTCGTGTCTACGGAATGCATTATCTTCTTTCCTCTGTGTTCTGGATTTTATTGGAAATTTTTATAGGCTTAGTATTTACAGAAAATAAAAAAAATATCCCATGATATTTTTTTATCAGTTTCCCTCATTATGGAGTTTCAAATTTGCCTTTGGAGAATTAAAAAAAAGCAGCTTGACAGTATTAACAAAAGAAAAATTCTACTAAATTTTTCACCCAAAGTATTCTGAGTTTCATTGCAAGTTTTTTGCAAAGATTAATCAATCAAAAATACAACTCAACAGTTTTAACATAAAATAATGTGAATTTATTTCTTTGAAAATTCTTGATAAAACCCACCACGTTATATCCAACAGTATTTTAAGTTTGTTCGTGAAATAATGAAAGCAAAGTCATTGTTTTCCTTAAATATAATTGTTTATACTACCAAAAAAAAGATATATTTTCAGTGAGAAGTTTCAAAGAATTTGTATTCAAATAAAAAAAAACATATTTGTATACTTAAAACTGACATAAATTCAAAAGAATAAACTATATACATACTATATATTTTAATTTACTTGAAAGGACTATTTTCAGTATTATTTAGCAATAATGAAGTATTATTCCAAAAGCAAATCACATTGAATGGTACATTCCATCATAACATTTTGCATCGCATGTGAAATTACAAAACTAACTCCTTTCCATGTGGATATTTGATAAATATCCACATGGGGAAATATATTTTGCATATATATATAAAAAGGGAAAATATATTTTGCCCTTTTTAGATTTTTTATAAACTTCTATTGCTTTACTTATCATTGAAAGAAAAGCTCGAAAACATAAAATTAATAATAGTCTCATTAAAAAAATTTAATGAAGAGAAACAATTACGCATTATACTTTAAGAAGCATGGTTGTGTTCGCGAGCAATGAAAATTATAATTTGACTTGTAATAATTATTTTCCAAAATTGGAAATTATTCAACAATTGGGACATGATCTATTTTGTAAACCAATTAAATGCATGTACATAAGTACGTGTTGCGAAAAAAACCGATATCTATAAAATTGCAGTTAGTTCTCCAATCCAAATAATTTGAGAAAGCTTAGAACTTACTTTTCAAATAAAAAAAATTCTTCTTAATCAATAAATTAATTTTATGTAAATAATCCATCGTTAATTTCTTTTATTCGAAATGCGTTAACCCTTTGGGTATTGACTTTTTCAAAAAGGATTTTTACGTTTTGAACAGATTTGATTAAGTGGTGCGCAGAATAGTTTATAAAGCCTTTATGGGGAAATAAAGTTTTTTAAATTTATTATTGTAAAGATGAATAAAATTAAATAAAAGTTTTATTGATGCATTAATCCCCCTCCTGTAATCTACACAAAACGGTTTTAAGACCCTCATATATAGTCAGAGTTAAAGTTGTTAACAATGCATTTCGAGTAACGTTTTTTTTATTTGGATTAACATCCCATTTGGTCGCTAAAAAAGGTTAGTTTATGAATTTCCAACTTTATTATTTATAGTACGTCAAAACCATAATGGTATTTTTTCTTTTATACAATCTCCTCTGTATTTTAAAAATCAATGAACCAGTTAATTTAAAAGATGAACTTCCACTCTTTAGTCAAAATAATAAAATATAAAAGCGCAGACCTTCAAAAATATGTACCTGAAACTGCTCATAGACATTTTTGGTTCCATTGGCCTTTTTTCTTATTAAATTAATTGGCTCAGTCTAAATTGAGTAAAATTGCTTTGATATACTTTGATAATGATAAAAAGCAAAAAAAAATGTAATGGATTTTATTTATGCATTCAATAATAAATTATAATTATTCCAATATGTTTTGAAAATATCTTACTTTCAGCAATTAATTATCATTCATTTTTCTCATCATTTGGAATCTCTTGATTTTTTCTAACCGTTTTGTGTCATCTGTGAAGTTTTGGATTAGTGCATGTTCATACTTTTCATGGATCATTTGCATAAACTTTAAACCTAAAATTATTTCAATGATATTCAAACTACATCTGATAAAGGAACATTTCTAAAATCATATTGTATTTTGTTATTCAATGTAGTTTTTTTATATGAATATTCATAATTAAAATTTTTGAAAAGGAAATAAATTGATGAATTATGAAAATTTCTTTTTTAAGAAGTCAATGAAATATTACTTCAGTTTAACATTAACATTTATTTTTATTCATTTGTTTCCTATTATCAATACGCATTGACAAAAGTGAAATAGGTATCACTTTTAATTATATTTTTTCAACACACTTCATTACCGCAAGTGTTTCTAAAACAAGCGGGAAAAATTTGATGGCGGTCTTTTTTAGATTCATCATGATAAATAATAAGCTTTGCCAACACAAAATGTTTTCACATAGAATGTACAGTTGCTTATCCTCTGCATTTTGATTTTATGTTACTAGTTTTCAGTTTTTAAAACTGGTAGAGAAACATATTTATGGAGATCTTTATATTAAAAATCGCATTTTCTGCCAAAGTGCAGAAATAAGCAGATTTTTAGTAAAAATTTTGTAAATCAGGAAAGAAATGCGATAATTTCGTATTGATACATTTTTCCCATTTTGAGTTCATTTTAATGAAGTTTACTATACGTAAAATTATCATTGACCGTCATTTTTTAAAATCAACCCATTTCCGTTTTTTCATTAAAAATTTTCTTTTTTTAATAACTATGAAAATATATATTTCATATATTTTATAATAATTTCTTACACGTGTTTGAATGTATTTTGCGTATTAGTTATAAGCCTCACTTTTGTGAGTTACATCACATAACAAGAGCATTGTGAGTAAAGATTTTTTTTTTTTTTTTGTAATATGTATGTTTTCTCATACGCTTCAAATATTTGTATTTTAAAATATATTGAAGGCAAATGTGACTATTTTTATATTTGAATTTATTTCAAAATTTTATGTCATTCATCTTCATGTTCATATAAATTGTAAATATTTTGTACAGTGCCAAATGTAAAATAAACTCTTGATTACTGAATCGCAATTCTTGTAGCATTTTAATGTATCACAAAAGGTACTATCTTTTAATGAAAACGTTTTCTATTATGTTTTCTGATTTATCAATAGCGCTCTGTGATATTGACGCTGAAAATTTTTTCAAAAAATTCTATTCAATAAACTATTTGATCTAGAATTAACAAATTTGGTAGACACTCATAGAATAAGTATTTTCCAAAATTTTTATTTAATTTTGAATTTATTAAAAGAATTAATAGACAGTTTGGCCTATTTTTCGATACCTGCTGACTAAATTATCATGCGAAAACCATTTTCACTTCCCTTAAAGTTTAAAACAATATTAGATCTTCAGTAACGACATGTTTAATGTCTTGGAATCATTTTTTAACTTAAGTGAATTTTTCCCGAAATTAATTTAAAACCGAATTTGCATTATTACTTTCGAGATTGTAATTGAGTTCAAACAATTTTTTTTAAAATTTATCATATACATTATACATAAAAAGTATAGAATTCACAAAAAACTTCGAACTCGATATTTTAACGAATTTCCATGTTTTATACCTCTTTCAATTAAAAAAACACATTTTAAGAAAATGTTCATCTGCCGATTTCTGTGACAAAGATAACTCAAAAACGCTTTGAATTAGAAGGTTGAAATTCGATATACGGTCTTAACACTTTATCCCCTACCTGACTTAATAACTTAAACAGCAAAAAATATATAAAACAATTCTTTGAATTCTAAATTACAAAAATGAAGAAAAACTGTATATGGAATTAAGTATTTTATATCGGAATAAAAATAATAGAAAATCCATATCAAGAATGTGTGAAGTCATCAGTGATAATACAAAATGAATTAAATGTATTGTTACTCAAATCCAAGCTCAAATAAGGATGGTTTTCTTACTGTTATATTATTATAGGTTTTCACTATTTTGTCTTTCTTTCTAATTTTTCAATTATAAAATATAGATTACATATGATAAAGCCCCTCCTCCCTTAAGATAAATTTTCCACAAATCTTCGATTAACCATTCTAACACAAATATTTGTAATAAGCGATAATCATAATTCCAAATTACTTATAAAATATATGAAATATATATAAAAAATGAAGTAATTAAAATTCAATTCATAAAATTACTACGAAAAAATTCGCATCGTAATACTTAGAAATAACCTTTCTTAGTCCGGTTATCTCACGCTGATAAACTAATCTTCTAGTCGATGCAAAAAGTAGATGGAGGTGGAAGGTACAAGAAAAACACTCCCCGATTTCGGAAATATTTTAATCTAATTATAGATTTTTTTTCTGAGCTCAAAATACTTATTTATTTTTTGTTAAGCAAGGCCTACAGAAATACGGAAGTAAATAAGCATTTAAATAAAAGCTTAGTAACATTTCCAGATTAACGTAACATAAATTCACTTAAGATAGCAAAACCTAAAATAACGGTAAAATTATCTAAATATGAAGGTGAAGTTGATTTTAAATCCTTCAGTTGAAAAATTCAGAATCGCGCCTGAGTCCTTAAAAGCCTTGACTATTTATCCTTGAGTGCCTGTGTAATAAGCATTATTTTATGTATATTTCTTTGATGTGTATTTGTTTAAGTTTCATTGCATGTATATAAGATTATCAATAAGGCAACCCCTCAATTTGTTTTTACTAATCATATGACATATTTCATCAAAAGCAGTAGCAGAAGAAAAGTTAAATTTGCATACCATTGATTAAGCAATTTAAATCATTTTCTTAATTTCTAATAATATATTAGAAACATCGATTTACCATCCTTATAATGTATGAAAAAATGATGCAGAAAAAGTTTGTGGACTTTCCCAAATTTAAAATATCAGAAAAAAATAATTAAAAACAATGTTTTTATAGTTTAACAAAAGTTAAGTGAAAGATATAATAAAATGATTATTACTATTTATAACGAAAGTAACCATAAATCATTAATAAAAGCATAGCAAACAAGAAAATAATGTATAAAATTAAGGCACAAAAATTCGTCACTTGTTTAAAAATCGTCTATTACATTGCAGTCATTTATCAGGAATATCAACCTATGAACTTTATATTGCATGAAGAAATTCTATCGAAAATGTATGCCCAATCTCTCATAATAGAATTTCATAAACAATACAATTTCTTTATGGTTTAATGAAAAGAAAATACAAGATATTTCAACAAAATAATTCCATTTATAAAGAAAACAACTAAAAACATCATTTTAGAAACAAATAAAGATTGAAATGAAATCTGCTATGCATATTTCAATGTATCATGCCAGAACATAATTTTTTGAATGGCCAACCCCACGTGCTTGTGCAAGTTAAATTATATTTTTATTCATTTTAATTGTTTCATTGAATAAGTCACTTTAGTATTGCAAATGATCAAAAAGACTTTGTCTCGCATTTATTGTTTTAAAGAATATCCCATTTCCTATTTATTTCATTTCATATAATCACGTGCTCAAAATGATATTTTTCTATGTTTTATTGGCTACAGTCATTAACTTATTCTTTTTTTAATCAGAAGTTTTGTAAATGCAATGGCATCACATTATTAAAAGCTGGGGGGTTTTAGATGTTCGTGCAGATAATAAAATTTTTATTTTTCGCCTAGGGATTTTTGTTGATACCAAAAACCTCATCCCAAAAACATCATGTTCTCACATGATAAAAATAGTAAGCTAAAAAAATATAATATAGAATTGTTCAAAAAATGCACCATTTATTTAAAAATATTTAATCACCATTTTTTATTACATATACCTTTAAAATGAATCGGTTTGATTTGATTAACTCAACGCGCTCACCGACGTGAATGCTATACTATTAAGTTTTATTATGATACAAAATATCAGTGAATGGTACAGCATTCTGATTTATGAATCTTATCATTATGCATTCAATTCTAAGCAAAGCTATTTTTTTTCAAATTATTACTCACTTTAAAATAACCTCTAAGTGATTCGCTGAATATTTCCATACTGTTTCATTTTCTCCTTTCTGCTGTCAAAGAAAATGTTAGTTCTTATATTTAATTTACTTCTCGTTAATTTAACTAGGATGGCTTAGCTTAACAAATAAAGAAACTTTTTTCAAATGGATTTTATTTTGTAGTATTTTGAAGCCATCAGTTTCTGAATCAGATATTGTCAATAATAACTGAATAAAACTTATCAATATAATTTAGTTATTTTCCAAGTCATTGTATTTATAAAAGCGGTTTCGGAAATTTCTTCGCTGTATTGAAGGCAAAGTAACTTTTTAGAATTAATTGCATCTATCAATATAGATGAATTTGAGAAAAGAAGAGCATAATATTAACATTTTTTTTTTGGTTTCAAAGAAGAAAACCAATATCAGAGAGCTTTATAAAACAGCCATAAAAACAATACATTTTTGATTTCTCTGGAAAGACTACGAAAATTATACTTGGAATCATTTCAAGGATACTGAAATATAACATGCACTTTTAAGAATTAATAATTATTACTGATTTAGAATATTTAAGAATATAAACATTCTAAAGGGAAAAATTAAAATATTTTAGATAGAATTTAGAAGGAATTCAATTTATTCAATATGTTTGAATTGTTTGCTACATCAAATCAAAATAAAATAATCATATAAAAAATAGTTTTGTATTGTCGTTTGTGCTAGTTTGTCCGTAAAGTAATTGAATAAACTTAATTAAAGAACAAATATATATTTTTTCATTTTCAAACAATAATAGAATATTTAAAACAATACTTATAAATATTAAAAAAGAATTTAAATATCAAAATCTGTTAGAACTAAAAGCAAGTATTAAAATGAACTTACCGAATTTCACAAGATAAAAAAAATGACAAGCAGGATTTTCGACTATTTATAAGAAAGGATTTCCAGCAATTTTAGTTTTCTAGCACAGTTTATTTAATATGCATCACATATCTTTAAAGTTAGCATTCTGCATTAATTTTGAAAGAATAAAAAGATTTTTATAAAATGCAATAAAATAATAATTACAAATGCTGCCAGATATAGAATTATTGTGCTTAAAAAACATTTAAATATTTTTGCAGACGATATTGATTACTTAAATTAGTCGACGATTACTTAATTATCTTCTACAGACGATTTTTATTTATTTTCCTTTATAACTTTAATTTTGTTATAATTGAAAATATTTTATTTAGTTTCAATACTATGAAGGAGTATATATTAATTTTTCGTTAATTCAACACATAATATGTGTTCTTAGCAAACCATAATATTTTATTAATATAAGAAATAATTGCAAATGCAAGTTAGGGAAAGAAGGTTGTTTAAAGAGTTTACGAAAAGAATGTTGCTAAATAGTGTTTTATTTTCTTTTACCTTGTTTATAAAAACAATTTATTATTTCAAAAAGACAGAATTTTAGATATTTCAAATAGAACGAACATATAATTTAATTTACACTCTAATATTTTACTATTTCAGTGCTGATAAAAGCAGATGCCATGTTGTGATTTGAGATTAGTGTTTTAAAATTGAAAAAAAATGCAGTTTATTTCAGAAATGGAATGCTAAAATTTTTTATTAAAAAAACGTGTTATCTCCAATAATAAAGGGCATTTTTTACGAATTCACTTTTTAAATCAACATGGACAAATCTTTTTAAATACCAAAATGTAACTATTAATACATGCATGGAATAATTTATTATTTTTTAAAAATGTTTTAAATTTGCAGCGAAAATTCAAATAAAAACTCCATGTATTGTTTTATAGAAAGTAAACATTTCTTGTTCATTTTCAGGTCATCCCATGTTGAGGAAACCAATATCAATCGGATATTAATAAAAGTGGCCGACAGATTTTCCGGTTTTGAGGATTGACAATATTTAATTTTTTTTACATAAAGATCAAAAATATCACTATTGAATTTTATATTAAAAAGTAGACAAAAAGTTAAAAAAAAGTCTAATGCATTGTTAGCAGAAGTACATTTACGAATAATAAAAACAATTGATTGCAATTTTGGTAAGTAAAAGTTTCCAGGAAATGTTCCATTTCATAAAACACTATGAGAAGCGAAATTGAGATGAAATTACTAAATTTAAAGATATTTAGAATTTATGTATAGCTGTTTGCACAGTTTTTGTCTCATCAAATGTTGCTTGGTTTATTTTTGACACCCAATCCTTAATTTTGCTCCATTTCCATCTCCATGTCTGCTACCTGAAGTTTATAACTCCAGTCCTTATATATTCATGATTTTTTTTAAATAAATAGTTGATAGTAAATATATGAAAACAATTGTGCTGAATTACGACAAATCTCTATTTTATCCAACATTATGCCTAAATTGGAGTTTCCCCCGATCCATTTATCCACTAGTATATAAAAAATTGTAATTGTTATTTAATCTTTACTTATTATGAAGATGAAAGTGTATGTTGGTATTCTACAAACCGCAGCTTTGATCCGCAGTTACAAAATTTAGCATATGTATGCTTTGGAATTTAAAATGGGAATCTCGGATTTATTTTTTGAAATTTTTATTAATAAAAAAAGCAATTTTTTTTACATTCGTCGGCAATAATATTCGAAAATATTGCATTAAAAAATAATTATTACACCATTTTAAAATTTTTAAAAATTTCTTTTCAATTATAGTAATTTTTTACTGTATATATATATTTCTGTATTAATCAATTACTAAAAAATATTTTAAGTGTATTTCTGAAAAAGAATTGTAAGAATTATGAACGAATACTTAACATACAGAAATGATAATACGAAAATAAAATTCTTCAGGCAATACAATTCTGAAAGAACAACAAAATTATTTATAAAAATCGACATTATAGCAGCAGATTTGTTTTATTTATTTTTATCATTTCCCGTTTTTCAGTTTCTTATTTATATTCTTCATTATAAATGCTATAAATTTCAGCAATTAATTACTTTCAAATTCATTATTAAGTACTCTGTTTGTGTATCAATATCTATATTTATAATAAAACTGAATGTGTGTGTGTGCTGGAGTTCTACAGGTCAGATTGTTTGACTTACAGTTACCATATTGTTTTTTTTTATTTTTTATTTAGAATTTTAATTAAACAAAAATTAAGACAAAATTTTTGCTTGTTTTGTTTTGTGTATCTTCCGAAAATAATTTCGATCAAACACGATTTTTACACCAAGATAAAGCTCAAAAAATTGTTCTTTTAATGATATAATAATTCAACCTACAAATTGTTTCTATTTTTTTTTAATTTAATTTAATTTTTTATAATTTGTTTCACGCAAAATAAAAATAAGAATTAATCGGCACAAGTATGTGCATGGGAATAAATTAACTTTTATCAAAGCATTGCATTCCATTGTCAAAAAAATTTAAAGTAAAAAGTTAAAATTTATTGCATGTTAAGCCCAGAAATGTATAATTTTCAGCATGTGTCCGTATGAAGTGCAATAAATATGAAACGAGATATTTTCTTTCAAAAAATTAACCCCAGGAAAAGTTTTCCGAGGCGTTTTAAAATAGCTATATTGTTAAATCAATGTTTCAGTTTTATTTAAGGCATACGTAGTTTAATATATGCAAGATATCCTCTATAAACAAGCCCAACAGCTATTTTGTACATCTGCATAACTTCTTCTAACATAATGGTCTGAATGAAGTAAATTATCATCTTTTAAAAAGTTTGAATCATTAAATATTTTAATGAATTACAAATTTTAAATTTTTATGCATATCTCATCTTTTGTGAGTCATGTTTAATGAAATATTCTTGAGATACTAATATTTTAAACGACAAAAATTCCACCCTTTTTGCAATTAAAATTGATTGAGTTATGAAAATTTGGATGCATGTATTTTTATATATATGCATATAATTAATCGTTTGTTTTAAACCTTTTTGTCGAGCGTCTGGAAAAAAAATTGCCAAACAACGCTTAGTCTTTCGCCGAGATTTTCTGTCTAAAATATTGAAGTTGTTGGTTGCCCTAAAATAGCGCTATTCAAAGCTTTATAACTTGGTGAAGCGTGATCGCAAATTATTGAAACGTTAGATTATCAAAGAAGTTTTACTGAATATGATTTAAAGGATTGAAGGACTGTATAGAACTTCCGACTTCATCATTATTTTTTAAAGTATATTTATTGTTTGAAATAAAATATTGTTTTTCCGCATTTAAATCATTTCTAAAATAAAACTGAATGTTGTGATGAACCAGAGAAATTTTTATTGAATGATTCTTTGAAATTCTGCATCATATTCTGTGTTAAATATTACTCGTAAGATTATAATGCTGAAAGATTCGATTTACAGCAGTCATTAAAAAATATACTTGATTCAGAAAACAAAATCTTAGAGCAGAAGACTGGAAATTCGAGAGATATAGTACAATCAATAAAATATCGTAAAGCTTGTATAATAATATGAGTTCAGTGACTATTGAAATATGAAGCTTGAAAATATTCTCAAGAAAAAGCTATTGAGAGACCAAGGTACAAAAATATTTAGTTGAAAATTTTAGAGATCTTTAATTCTGATGAACCAGCTGGTCACACTAGGTGGCTAATATTGAAAAAAAGAAATATTTTTAAATTAATAATTAATTAATTAATTAAAAATTGCAGAACCTTTCGTAAACTTTAGCACATCATTAAGCGAATTTAAAGTTCATAAAAGTACTTTCATCTTTATAAACTTGAAGACAGAAAAATTAAATAAAAACGTAAAAAACCATATTTATTTGAGTCAATTATGATTCAGCAATGATATTAATAATTTGTTGTGGTTAACATTAACTATCTTCAATAACAAAGAACTTTAATTTTTGAAAAAGTATGATTAAAGACTCGAGGCATTTTAATGTAACTGAAAGAAAAAACATACATTTAAATCAAATCTATTTATTTATGCTGTTAGTTGATGTTGAAATTTTCACTTTCCCATGTACATAGTATAGAGAAAGCACAGTTATCGTCAACAAATTCGAACTCTAAATTTAGACATTCCTAAGTTCGAAAAATACACATTTGGAAAATATCCGTTTGTCTATCTGTATGAAGAAGATAATGCAAAAATACTTAGAACTAGAAGGTGGAAACTTGATTACGTTCTTTATTTTAGATTTATATCAAATTTTGAGTAAAACCTGTTCAGAGAAATTCTGGCAGTTTTTCTCTTTGAATATAAGTTAATACGATCTGCAAAATGAAGACAGCTAGAGAGATGAAATTCGACTGATAAATTTCACATATATAGTCTAGATACTTGTAAAATTTAGTTAATACTTAAGTTAGTTAAGTTAATACTTGTAAAATTGAGTTAAATCTAACTAGGAGTTGTAACTATATGTTGTGTATCAAAACTTGGTTTCAATAGGTTGATAAAAACTCGTCTTAAAAAAATTTGATTTTTGTACACTATTAATGCATGCCAAGGATTAATCACCGCCAAATAACTCGCCAACGATAACCCCGATAAACTCAGTAAAAATTCAAATTTCATACGAAAAATTGATATTACACCAATGTCATGTAAAGTCAAGACCAATGTCATGACAAGTTTATAATAGGGTATACGATAACGTTTGGTGGGGGGACTACTTCCACTGTTTAAAAGCATTTTTTTTTCACTTATTAGTTGATATAACATCTTGGTTGATAACTCGATGGTGATGCTTAGATCAAGATGTTTTCATAAGCTACAGCGTTTTCTTTTCCCATAAATATTACAAGTGACTTTCTCGAATAAATAAACATAGACATCCTTTGAGTCAGCGTTTTCATTTGTATAAATTTCATACATTATTTTAAAATTTTAGTAGAGAAGAATCATTTTTTTTAAAAAAATCAATCAAACTGCTAAAAACAATACAACAATTATCTCGAAAGGCTTGCTTCAAAATTATCTGAAACTAAATCTCCATTCATTATTGTTATATTCAGACCTTCAAACGGGAAAATTACTTTTATTTCTCATTGGGACATATGTTTTTTTTTTTCATTTTATTGTCAGCTAACACTGATAATTAATGGTTATATGTGTTTAGGGAATTTTCTAAAATTTATTACCATTAATCCTTTTTTCTAAGTAAATAATCAAAAAAGATTAAAATGAAATTTGCAATGCATATTTCAATGTATCATGTCAGAACATAATTTCTTGAACGGCCAAACACCACCTGCACATGAAAGTTAAATTATATTTTTATTCATTTTAATTGTTTCATTGAATGAGTCGCTTTAGTATTGCAAACGATCCAAAAAAAACTTTGTCTCGCATTGATTGTTTAAAATAAAATAACATCTCCTGTTTATTCCATTTCATAAAATCACATGCTCAAAAATGACATTTTTTAAGGTTTTATTTGCTGTAGTCATTAAGTTCTTTTTTTTAATCAAAGCTATTGTAATTGCAATGGCAACGCTCTATTGAAGGCTGACTTTTTGAGATACTCTTGAAGATGATAAAATTTTTATTTTTCGCTTATGGATTTTTCCTAATTCCAAAATTGGGATCATTCCCAAAGAAACATCAGGTTCTAACATGTATTAAAGAAGGAGCATTTTACAAAAATGAAATTATTGTAATTTAATTTACTATTGCTCAAAGCAGGATATTTTACAATCATAAAAGCAGTAGATAATATAGTATCATTTCTTAGATATGTTGTTTGTTTTCAAAATATAGAATACGGATTTCATTTTCCTTGAATTTAAATAATAAATCCAGACCATCATTACAACCAACTGTAATTCAGGTATTTCTTTAATATAAAAAGAAGCATACTGTTCGAACTCATAAACCGTTCCCCTCACTATTTCATGGATATCCTCATCAAATAACATAGATTTTAAAGGCATCCGCATGACTTACTTCTAATTTGGATTCGCATATCCAAAAATATTCCTTCTTACCTCTATAAATACTAAAAAGCCCCAAATGACCGTTCAACGAAACTACGACGGGTTCTCGAAGTACCTAAATATCACTGCAAAACTCCACTCTCTTGTTGTGATTGACTGAATATTCTAGGCA
>JAOUZG010049462.1:2115521-2147101 GCA_026289955.1 Argiope argentata
AAGTTAATTTTTTAGACAAAGTCTAACTCTTTACAGAAAAAAATTCCACCTTTTTATTGGAATCCTTGCTTGATGGTAACCCTTGAGAAAGTCATCAGGCCGGATTTCTCATTTTTTCACTTACATATCTGTTTTTTATTCTTCTTAGTTCCACTATGTCTTTAGGAATAGCAACATACGCGCTCTCTTAATACATTTGTGTATCTTTCTAATTTATAATGAAAAATGGCAATTTATTATGTATACCTCTTTTAAAATTGTTTCAGTATATATATATATATATATATATATATATATACTACAGTATTCTCTTATTTCCTGATCCATTCCCACTTGTTCGAGTTAATTAATTCAACAGAAGCTGTTTAAAATTGCTGAATTAGCTAAAAGCCACATATTCTCATGCTCAGTAAGAGAGATGAGAATTGTATAGCCAAGCACATTCCTTTAAAAAGATCCCTGTGTCTCCCATGCCTGGGTGGGCGTGTGTCCAGGAAATCCCCATCGAACCTCATTGTACATAAGCACTATGAAAAATATTTTCCCTATTATATTCTTATGCTATTTAAGACCAGGGATAATGTTTTCCTGCCCTTCTTTACGCTTCTACTTTTCTGTGTCGCTTAGAGCGGACGCACCTTGTCAGTCAGCTTGTAAATAACACCTGCTTTCCTAAATGGAATAAAACCTCCTTAAAAATTCAACCTGCCTTACCCATGATTTTGCCAAGACTCTGCTATTTGCCTTCATCAAAAAAATGTAAATGTTTTTGTCGTGTACTCGCTTATGATACACGTATTCTTTTACTGTGATTGAAAAGAACTACTCTCCTTGAAAGCAAACATAACATTTATTTCTACGACAAGACAAGCTATTCTATTTACAAATTAAATTTAAGTTACTGCATTTACGATATGAGCCAGATCTGAATAATTTTTAGCTGTTGTTTTTCAACGCTTCTCACCATATCCAAAAAGTCTTAATTCCAAAGCCGAGTTGAGTTGTTAATGGCTTATTCAAAGATCGTGGATTCACGTGACACTCTCACCTTTTGGGTTTTTCTTTTCAAGAAAACTCAAAATATTCTTTAATTCAAAGCGAAAAGTTCACAAGTCCATTCTTTTGGGAGCTTGAATCTTACGGCCGAAACGGGTTTTCATGGTATTTAGGTTTGGTAGAGAAGTTTTGTCCGATTCTGGTAGCTTCTCAAGATGCTCCACATGCTGCTGTTGTCTGTCCTCTTCCTTTTCTTCTTCAATTTCAGATGCTCTCTTTTCTGGTAGATTCTCTACTGAAGACGTTTGAATCTCAAGGACAAAGAGACGTTGTACAGGTCTCAGAAATTCGCCGTTCTTCGTTTTTACTATAACAAGGCGAACTAAGCCATCTTTACCAGGGAATATTTCTGTTATTTTCCCCAGAGGCCAATTCAGACGTTTTTGATTGGGTACTTCGACAATAACCACTTCTCCCACCTTGAAATCGTGAATTTTTATCTTTTTCTTGGTTTGTTGCCTCAACTGACCCAAATATTCCAGCCGGAATCGGCTTCTAAGATCTTCTTGCAGTTTACACCTATACCGCCGTCGCTTGCGAAGATACTGGGAAGATAATCCCAAGTGGTCATGATCTGAAATTCCATTTTCTCTCCTCTCTCTGAGGAATGACGATGGTGTTAAAGGTTCCAAATCATCGTGTTCAGAAACATAGGTAAGAGGTCGTGAATTTACGATGTCTTCGCAGTCGCAAAGAATCGTATTCAATTCTTCGTAATTCAGGCATGCTCGGCCTAGAACTTTCTTCAGAAGTTCTTTTACTAAGGCAATGAGGCGCTCCCACCATCCTTCCCACCATGGAGCTGAGGGTGGTATGAATTTCCAAATGATTTCGTTCATTTTCCTTTCTTCTATTTGTTGCCAGTCAATGCAATGGAATAGTCGACTTGTTCCAACAAAGTTTGTTTCATTATCCGAGTATATTACAGCAGGTCGTCCACGCCGTGCAATAAAACGTCTCAAGGCTAGTATGAAATTTTCTGTTGACAGCGAGGAAAGAAGTTCGAGGTGGATCGCTCGATATACAGATCATGTGAAGAGTGCGACCCATGTTTTGGTACCGTCTTTTAAAAATAGTGGACCAGCCATATCCACCCCAGTAACCTCAAACACACCTGCATTTTTCACACGGTCTTCTGGTAAAGGAGGTACATTCGTTTCTACGGGTTTAGCGTTGAAGCGCTTACAGCGGACGCAGCTGTTTAAATTTTTTCGAATGGACATCCTTCCTTTCAGAATCCAGTATTTCTCTCGGAGAAGGGCCATCAGGATTTGAATTCCACAATGCATCAGAGTTCTATGTTTGTACATGATCAACTTCCCCACAGCTGGATGTTCCCCTGGCAAAATCACCGGGTACTTGAAGTCTTCTGTATCTTGACGATAAATAGTGCGGGTCTTAACTCGCAGTAAGCCATTTCTGTCGGCTATGACATTTAAAGAAAGCAACCTTGGATCTGAAGGTCCATTGAACACATCTCTCTGGATCAACAGCATGAATAGATGTTCGGTTTCTTTTATCTCAAAACAAGTAAGAGTTGGGGAATTCGAAACATTTCTTTTCCTGGCATTATTGCAGAATCTGCAAATCCATGCAAGCATGCGAACAGTTTACAAATGAGAAGAGAATGATCTGTAATACCAATCATCTGGGTTATGGGTTTGGTTATGAACTGACAGTATGGTTTTCCGTTTTTCAGTATTTATCAGTTCTTCATTTATTTCTTCTGTACTACATGGCCAATTTTCTTCATTTTCATAAAGCCACATAGGTCCCTTCCACCATTTTAAATTAAAAAATTGCTCCGCTGAACAACCTCTGCTGGAAAGGTCTGCCGGATTTTGTGTGCCGGGAATATGTCTCCAATTTTCAACATTTGTAATGGGGCGTATTTCTTGGACTTGGTTCCACACAAATGTTCCCCAAGGCGCATTTCTTTTTATCCAGGTAAGTGCTGTCGATGAATCGCTCCAATAAAATATCTTCAGATTTGGTATTTTTAGATCTTCTGTAATTCTTGCACTCAACCTAGCACCAATACAACACGCTAGCAGTTCAAGACGTGGTATTGTTAACTTCTTTAAAGGCGAGACTCTAGCTCTAGACTGAACAAAACTAACAAACACTTCATCACGGACCTTCACTCTTAGGAAAATGCAGGTGGCATACGCTTTAGCACTTGCATCACAGAAGACATGAAGACTAGCGGTTTCTTCATCATCTTTACTTAGTTTCATCCACCGAGGTATTCTGACCTCTGAAAGATTCTTTATACCCTTCAGCCATTTCCAAAATCGCTTTGATAGGCCTTCTGGCAGGGCATCATCCCATTTAAGTCCAAGATTCCAGGATTCTTGAAGTATAAACTTTGGAATGATGGTTACGGGAGAAGCTATACCTAAAGGGTCAAATATACTCTGAGTCAAAGAAAGCAGACTTCTTTTAGTAAGACCCAGGTTTTCATCTTTCGGACAGTTTATGATGCAAGACAGAGTATCTTGCTTTAGGTCCCAGTTTAGGCCCAATAAAGGTACAGTTTGGTGTTTGTCGGGTTGATCAATAATTTCACATGAAGAATTTGACTGCCAGCCTCGTAGATTGAATTTTCCTAAAGACATCAATGCTTGAGATTCAACAATAAATTTATTAGCTTCATCTGTATTCTTCAAACTGCAGACACAATTATCCACATAAAATGAATTCTTCAAAATTTCGGCAGTATTCAAAAGCTCATCAGGGGCTTTCTCCAAATGATAATTCAAAGTTGCCGCTAAAAGAAATGGACTGCAAGTGACACCAAACACAACTCTGCGATGTCTGTAGATTTTCATTCCATTGTCATCAGTTTTCCATAAAAATCGCAGGTAATCCCTGTCCTTCTCCCTGATTCCGATCTGAAGAAATACTTTCTCAATATCTGATGTTATTCCAACAGGAAATTTTCGGAAACGATTTAGTAGGGAAGGAACAAGCTCAATTAAATTAGGACCACTTTTTAAGCAGGTATTCAGTGAGGGTGCACCCTTTATACGTGCGGATGCATCGAAAACTGGCCTCACTTTTGTAGTACTGCTGTTCTCTTTAAATACAGGTCTGTGTGGGAGATAGTGTACATTTAATTCTTTTTTATCTTCTATCTCTTCAATAACACTGTCAGCAATCCATTTTTTAAAAACATCTGCATATATTACAACCTTCTCGGATTCTACAAGTTTTTTATAAACAGATGAAAGTCGTTTCTCAGCCATTTGTCTGTTGTCAGGGATCAGGGAAGATTCTAACACCCAAGGTAAGGCGACTTCGTACCTTCCTTCCTCATTAATTGTCAGAGTGTTTCGAAAATACTCTAAAGTATCTTGATGTATTTCATTCTTCTTTTTCGATTCAGCAGGATCAGTAATTCCAATGGTTTCTAACTTCCATAAGTCACTTATATTACATTCTTTTATAAGTAAGTTTGTCACTGTCATGCTTATAGAATCTGAAGTGCTTGGTACTTTTCCCATAAGTGTCCAACCAAGCAAAGTCTCAATAGCAGTTAAACCGCAAGTTAAATTGAGGATTTTTGCAGTCATCAATTTTCCTGCTATATCAGCACCAATTAGCAAATGGATTGTGGATGAAGAACAAGATGATAAACATTCGTGATCCGTTAGATGAATTCTGTTATCCTCAAGTTGCTTTGACCAGAATCCGGAAGGTATCTGGCAAATTTCGGCACATATTTTCTCTTGATCAAATGCGTTAAAAGTGCAATGATAATTCTTTTCAAAATCACTTACAAAAATCTTATATTCTGAATGTTTTTGTGGATTTTGAGCCCCTCCAAACAAAGTATGAATAAGAGTAGTCTCTTTTAATGCAGGATACTTCATTTTCTTAGCAGCTTCTTTCGTAATATAAGATTTCTGACTCCCCGTGTCTATGAGAGCCCTCACAGCAAAATCCTGTCTTTCTCCCCGTAGAATCACGACTAGGGTTTGTAGAAAAACATTTGTAGAACATGTGGGATTGGTCAAAGTGTTGAACTGTCCAGAATTGATTGAACTGCCCGCTGCTTCTTGAGTGTTAGAAGACTCAATGGTCTTTCTATCAGGGCACATAACAGCATGATGTCTTTGACTACAGTTCCTGCAATGCACTTTAACCCTGCATCGCTTTGACACATGTCCATTACTAAAACATCTGAAACAGCAGCCTCGTTTCTTCAATCGCTGCATTTTTTCATTAAAATCCAAATTTCGTGCAGTATGACATTCTCTGGATTCGTGATTGTTCTTGTCACAAAATACACACTTCAAAATAGAGTTTTGATTTCCTGCAAAAAGATCCGCAGCTGTCGGCAAGTCTCTTTTAAGTTTGATATTCTTGTGACTTTCCTTTAAAGAGAAGCCTTGCATAGCAATGGCTATCCTGTCTTCATTTTCAACTTCATTCTTCAAGAATTTCATCAAACTTTCCAATTGAGATTCTTTCGCGTCATCTGTTCCATCCGCCCTTCTATCATTTCTCCGCCAGGCTCTTAAAATTTCTTCACTTAAACAAGACTCGACCAGGGGAAATAACATGGCCGCATACTTGGCTGTAGTGACACCTAGAGTTTCCAATGATCTCAGTTGGGTTTCCAGGCGGTCATAGACAGTTGACAATTTAACGTGTTTATCTTCGATATTAAAGGCGAGTGTCAATTTTAATAATTCTCGAACATAATACTCAACTAATAAATCATCTCTGCCGAATCTGGATTTTAGACAGTCAATCGCCTTGCAATAATTTCCGGATGTTGGGGGAAAACTTTCAACTAATTCCCTCGCTCTGGAATTCGGGATAGCTCCTTGTACTAAATATTGGAACTTGTCGGTTTCATCTATATCGTCGTCTTCATCAATTTTCTTGAATTGACCCCAAAACGGCAGCCAATCTTTAATTTCACCTCCAAATTTCTTTAATTCCAAACGAGGCTGCTTGAATTTTCTCTTTTCACCACCAACTGAAGATAATCTATCAGCGTTATTAACAGGATAAGTTTTCCGATCGATTAATAAACTCATCCTTTTAAAATTGAGAGAATACTCATCTGCTGAAAGAGATTCCCTTTCGATATCGTCTTCCGGTATATCTTCAGACGTCAGAAAAAAATTCAGAATATCTTCATTCAACTGTAAAAGATCATTATTTTTCTCGCTAAGCAGTTGGAAGGTCGCCAAACATTCTAAATCTTCTGAAATATTCACTTCCGCTTTCGCTGACTCATCCAATTTATTATATAATCTAGTAAATGCAGATCTAACAGTTTTCCTTTTAAGCTTTAAAGCTTCCATTATTTTTCTAAAATAGTTATCTTACTTCAAAATATCGATAAATTTCTAATAACAAACAATTTATCGTCAAAATAATTCACTTATCTTTCGAATCGTTGATTTCAAATCACAGTCCTGTCACGGACGCCATGTCGTGTACTCGCTTATGATACACGTATTCTTTTACTGTGATTGAAAAGAACTACTCTCCTTGAAAGCAAACATAACATTTATTTTTACGACAAGACAAGCTATTCTATTTACAAATTAAATTTAAGTTACTGCATTTACGATATGAGCCAGATCTGAATAATTTTTAGCTGCTGTTTTTCAACGCTTCTCACCATATCCAAAAAGTCTTAATTCCAAAGCCGAGTTGAGTTGTTAATGGCTTATTCAAAGATCGTGGATTCACGTGACAGTTTTACACACGCACGCGCGCGCGCGTAAGCACGCACGCACACACACACACACACACACACACACACATTTGTTAAAAAAATAAATTTTAGGAGAAATTCACGAATTTTCCTCAGTATTGATACTGTAAGCAGATTATACAAAATGAATTGACGTCAAAACTTAAACTGTAAACTGCGATTATGAAGATGTTAAATTAGTGAACATTAATTTAAGTTATAAAAACGTAAAATAAAATGTAATATTGACGATTGCTCTTTAAATCAAATAAAAGAAAGAAAAATAAAAACATGTCAACTGAGAATAATTGTATTCTTAATTATAAATCTAATTCAATAATTGGGTGTCTAATGCAAGCGAATTTCAAATGCTAACTGGCTATCTTTATCCCCAAATAATCTATAGAACATTTCGAACAGCTTACGATGGTCAGGAACTGCAAGGGTTTAATAATTAGATCTACTCTGGTGTTTGATAATGGAATGAAAATGCCAAGTTCCTTGCAATGCTATTTTAGTTTTATCTTTATTTAATTGCAATAGGTGAAATTTGGCAAGATTGACTTTTAAGACAATTTTCTAATTCATTTGTTAGGGGTGAAAAAAAAAGATTGGTTGATAAGCGCATTCATAAACAAAAAATATAGAGTGTTTTGATTTGAAATTAGAACATTTTTTTTTATTTCAGTATCCAAAATTTTAAATGCGGTTTTTTTGGGACCGTTCGTGGGGCCCAAAAGAAAGCAATTAATCCACTAGCTACAGCGCTAATTACAGCTTGAACTTGAAAGAGGGATTTATAGCTACAATGGCTTTTATCCCCGAGCGCTAATTACAGTTTACAAAACTTTTTTTTCTTTCAAATTTTGACTTGTAGATGGCACTACTGAACAATTTATTGCCAAAGTTGAAGTAATTACTAAAATATTATGTTTATCTATTTCCAATTACAATGCTAACTTTATATTTTATCAAAAATAAAGTTTCTTGTCTCCACCAAAATAATGATAATAAACGTTAGTGTACATTAAAAAAGGGGGGTTAACTTATCATAACTGATGAAAACAGATTTAAAACAATCAATCAACAAATTATCAGTTTATTATTATTATTATTTTATTTTAGTGTTTGTAAATATAGCATTCTGCGTCCTCTAATGTTCTTAAAACGCATTTTCAAAATTTTATAAATGTTTTAAGTTTCACACTATTATTATACATTGATAAATATATCTATCCCTTTTCTGTTTTTAATGTTTAATCGCTAAGAAAGAATTAAATTGGTAAATATATTTAATTTTTCAATACTCTTATCTTATTTTTATATTATTTTGCATATAATGAGTTATTTGAAAAGTTAATATTTATAATATTAAAACTGTATCTGTTAGCAACGCTACATACCGAGAATATAGCGAAAAAAATGAACATTAATTTTATAATTGAGTTATCTTTGTGTAGAGTTTATATATTTTTTACATTCTTGTGTTCATAATCTTTTATGTTCATGAAAATTTAATAAAGAATATTTCATTTAACTAGCACAATGGTTATAAATGATATTTAATATTATGAAAATCATTGAACCAATATCAATTGACAAGTCAAATTATGCTGCTAATTTTTGTTTTCAATAGAATAATGATATATGATTTCTGGAAACAAAAATATGACTAACTAAAAAAATTAAGTTAAATTCTAAATTTCTCTTATGTTTAAATACATTTATGTATTAAATCGTAATGCTTATTTGTTTCACTATTTCTCATCTCCTTAAAAAGTGTACTTGTGTATTCATCTAGCTTTTTACTAATAATCATAATTTTTTATTATTCTTAATTCAAATATAACAGTATTTTGATCTTGTACCCACATTTTCAAATAATTGATAATATTTCGAAAGGAAGATCTTATGCATGCTATGTGTTAATTGGAAAGATATCTTGCTGCTTTTATTCATCATGTTTCTGTTTACCTACTGAAAATTAGAACCTATTACTTTAGGTCACTAAAAAAATAGGAATTCACTTGAATAAACTCCAAGAATTCTCGCAGTAAACCATATTTTATGTTCATTTATTATTGTCTTATTTTCTCTATCATCTAAATATATAAAACTATGATATGATTTGCGTTTAAATTTTGAGAAATATTTTTGTTTACATGTATAGTATAATTTTGTATCATATTATAATGTTTAAGTTTATGAATTGCAACAATATAATAATTTGATGTATATAAATGTGCTTATATGTTAATTAAACAGCTGATATATTTTGAAAATAGATTCTTTCAAAGTTTTTCTTGTTCTTTAAATTGATTACTATAAAATTCTATTAGTTATCAATTTAACAATTATTCTTTTTAATTAACAGAATCTTAGAATATCTAAATGCAACTTTTATATACAGATAAATATGACTATATCAAAAGAATTATGATTTGTTTTAATTGATAAAATTACATTTCAATGCATGGCATCATATATAGTAAACTAATACTAATTTTATCAATATGTATGATTTTTCTTTGACAGAAATGATATTTTGAAGCAATAAGAATGTGTTAACTGTTGTTTTAGAATATGCATCTGAAATCATTCTCCATAATTTAGACTCAAATGTTGTAAAACCTTATTTAACTGACTAAACAGTTGGGGTTAAAGAATGTCCATTAAAATAGAAGTCTGTTTTAACTTGGGTTTGTTAGGATCAATATTTAAAACAGATATTACTTAGAAAATACTTGTTTAATATATATGTAAATATAACACGTACATTGCATATTAATGAAAAATACTTCTTATAACCATGTGGCTTGTGAGAAATGAAAATGTTAGCCAGATTTTGTTTGTTAATTTTAGGCCCATAAAATCATTAGTTTTAGGAGAAAGAAATTTCTATTGGGTGATTTTTTTTATTAAGACAGTCTTAACAAAGTATCTGCTTATTCTATTAAATATTATAAAAGCTTTTTAGATAACAGTGCTTTTGAAATTATTATTATTTTTTTGCATTATTAATTTTATACCAACTGTTTAATATAGTTTGTTTTTTGTGTCTTTCACAGCAAATACTAAAATGGGTTTATTTCGACATTATGCAAGGGTATTTTTTAGAACACATTTTCGACCTATTCCTCATCCTGTAGCTAAAAGATGGGAATTGAATTCATCTTTACTATACTTTGTTTTTGCCTGGACTGCATTTGGATGGTCACTTTATTATTTTAAAAATAATACAAATAAAGATTCGCCATATGCTAGTGGCATTGCAATCACACGTAAGTAGGAATCTTATAACTTTAAATGTCAATTTCATATGTATAAAAATTTATTTATATAGTGTATCTCAAAAATAACTCTGATGATTTAGTTCACATTTTATATATGGATGAAGATTTGTTTTTAATTTTATCTATAGAAGTGTCTTTTATTAAAAAAACAACAAACAATAACCATTTTTTAAAAATTAACTATTAGAATAAGTATATTCAGATTCTGCTTCAAGATTTGGATAACTCAATATAGTGCATTGTCTACAGTTGGTGTAGCAAGAACAATGAAAGGTCAGAACAACATGGATGAGAGTAATAGTCTGAATAACATAAATGATGGTCTAAAACAGTTGTGGTCAGAACAGAATGTATTTTAGTCCTTCAGAGTCATGTTTTATGGTTTATTTCTTTTACTTAAATTAAATTTATTAATTTTTTCCTTTTATTAAATTTATATTTAATATTTATATTTTCTTTTTAAGTGTATCTGTGCTGGTGTCTTTACTTAAAAAACTTGATTTTACACAAACCCACACATTTTTTTTAGTTAAATATTAAAGTGTTTTTCTATCTGCTTTCATGCTAACTATATCATATAGCACATCTCAGGCCTGATTTTATCATTCTAAGAATGAGTGTAAGCTCAAAATTGTAAAAAAAATGAGGGATACACTGTAAAATGAATATTGATATGTAACCAATTGTGTTAAATGACCATTTCATATGTAGCTAAGATTGAAAAATATTCATATGTAATGAGTATGTGATTTGCATGTAAGTACTCCCCCCTTGAAAAAAAAACACGGAGAGAGAGAGAAAGAAAAGAAAAAAATCTGTTTACAGCTTGGTACTTTCCTGATATTGTAATCAACTATTGTAATTAATGAATTTTATTAATTAACATAAGTTATTACCTCCTTTTTATTTTAATAAATTGATTTTATTCTGCTATTTTGTTAAACATCCCATTTTAATGCATGACATTCTTAATCACATATTTCATTCTTTGTTAGGTAGAAAAAATTAAGATCATTCTAAGAAAAAAAAAATCTGTTGAATGCTTTTACATTTATAATATTCAAACCTGGAACTGAAGTATACTGTTTTCTTCTATATTCTCTTGCATTCTTCAGAACATAATTTTTATGATTACTGGATTCATAATTAGAAACTTCCAAGTTTAAATAATCAAGAGTATTAGACATAGGGAATACATTAAAGTAGATAGACTGGTTATATATATATATATATATATATATATATAAAATTTTAAAAATTTGTTATTCTTTCCATTTTTTTTTCACTTTGCCCAAACTATGCACAAAATACAATAACCTGTATATTGTAAAATTGCTGTGCTTTGTGCACATTTGATGATTACTTAATTTGTAGAAAATTTACATTTTGCTTCAAAATTTGCCCTTTACATGAGCTACTGTGTTATTAACAAAAATACTAAAATAATTTTTTGGCTGACACCATTTCATAATTTTATAATTTTTTCTAAATATTAATATTTAATTTTGTTTATCACAAGCTGTATATTTAAAATAAATATTTTAAAGTTTTTTACATTTCTAAGGTGCTTTCTAGATTATATAAATAAATAGACCAACCAGTTCATTTACCTGATTTTCTACATTTTAGTTGTGATTTTATAAATAATATCTCTTTATTTTCTACCTAATTTCATCTTAAATTAAAATTTCTAGTTTCAAAAACATTATTACTGTTTAGAGGCCTTACAATGTGTTTTAATTTTGCATACTTTTGATAAGATACTTTTTATATTATAGAGATCTTTTATTATAAAATAATAAAAGTGAATCTCATATCTTCTTAATTTTGTAAAATTTTATTATGAATATCATTTGTTCATATATAGATAGATAAAAAAATTTTAAAGAATACATTCTTTTATAATAAATTATATTTAAGTTCTTTACATTTAGGGGGAAAGAAACTAATATGTGAACTGTAACTGATTATTTTTCAAATCATTTCATTCTACATTTAAAATAGTTTTTTTTTGTCATCACATCATAAATAACACATTTTCAAATTTCTTTTTCATACATACATATATGAATGTTTAGAAACTTTGATTCTAATTTTTTAAATTCATTGAAATGGAAAAAATTGCAATTATAATAATTTTTTACTTATAATTATTTTTAATCCTCGATTAAATTATTTTTCTGTTAATTTTCAGTTTTAACAATGATTTATGCATTGTATTTTAAGACATCAATTCAGGTGCTTAAAAAATTTAATTTAAAAATACCAAATTTTTATCTGTTATTTCAGATATTTATTAAATCTCTCTCTTTTGTTTTTCTGCTCTTGTGTCAAGATGTAAATGGACATCAGTTTCATCATCGTGCCTTCCGTCAAGGAATAAATCAAATGTGTACACACAATTTTATTTGCCTAATAAATATTTTAAAATATTGCCATCTCTTTATTTAAATCAATTGTATTATTAGTTTAAAAATGTTTACCATTGTGATATATTTGGAATTTGTTTTTCGCTTTTTTTAGTTGTAAATAAATATTATTGATACTTTTTCAATGTTTGGGCAGCACAATTGCATGTGAATAATGAAAACATTAACATAAAACCTTTTGTGAAGTTATTAAACTCTACATGATGTAAAGATGGATTATTTGGTAAATTTAGCTGGCATCTCGCTGCTGTTAACTAATGAAAAGTTCCTTTTCTTTAAAAAATGTTTTCTTTATTTAATATACTTAATGATTACAATTTTTTTGCAGCTTACCAGAGCATGAGGAAATTTGGTTCAATTGATTCAGAAAATACTTTGATCCGAATAAAAGGTATGAATGTTGAAAAGGAAGTTTTAACTTTAGATCAAATTCATGAAAAGTGTGAAGAAGAAGAAAGGAAAATCAAGTCAGCATAATATACACTAATCTTGTAATATATTACTGTTAGAAAAAGAAGTTTTGTAAAATAAAGAACAAGCACACATTTTAGTTTACTGATTTTGCAAATGATCATATACATATGAAGCTGCAGTTTCTTATTCAAACAATCTTCTGGAGACAATATAACATAATCAGTATTTATGAATAATGATTTGTTAAATATCAGTAATAGTTATTTTTGAAGAAATATATGAATATTTATTTAAAATAAGTTTACTGTTTCAATAAAAACTGACCCCTTCCCTTATCACATTTGACTTTATTAGTGTACATATTAATATTATATAATTTTAATATTTTGTGTGTGCTGACTATTTTCTATCATCAATAGTATAAAGGGAGGAAGTGATGCCCAGGATATAATACAATTTTTTCAGGAACAGTAGCGAAAGAGAGAAAGCGTAAATGCTATACAGTGGACAACATTAATATTCACACCTCCTTTTATTTAAAAAAGTGACATAAATAAACAGATTTATACTTTATCTTCCTAACTGTAAGATTGATGTTTAGTCATGAATTTGATTATTATAAATAATTATTTTCAATAATAAACTGTTTGTATGATGTTGAAAAATGGGAATTATTTGGCTGATTGATGAATAGAATAATATAAAGTGAAGAATCAATAACACTATTTTAAATTGCATCTCTGACACCTACTCTTTTCACATTATCATTTAAATGTTGTCACAAAATAAAATAATTGCTGGAATATGTGAAAGTGTAACTAACTTATTAAATTTGATTATTTATTGATATAATACAACAATTGAATTAAGCTGTTAATTAAATGGATACTATATGAAATTAAATTAGCCACACCAAATGTTAAATAGCATTTCAAAATAAAATTTGGATTGTTCATCAAAGTATTAGTAATAGTTATTGTTATTTTGGTGAAATAAATGAATATTTATTTAAAATAAATTTTCTATTTCAATAAAAATTGACACATAATTGCCTAATGTTTTTACTTTAAACATTTAGGAAAATATTTCTTTTGATGATTTTTTTAAAATTTAAAAGTTTTTTGAAACTAAAAGTTTGAATTTTCCACTATACAAACTAAATCAACTTTAAATCAAGTTATTTTTTAAGAGAGAGTTGTGGCGAGCAATTCAAAGAAATATTCATATGCCGTAAATTTCATGCAAATATTCCAATTGTTTAAAAATTCTGATTATATTTTATGTTATGAATGAATAGGCTTTAAAAGATAATATTAAAATTGTGAACATATAAATTAAAGAAATGAAAAAAATCCTGATAGTTTCATATTAAAAGAAAAAATTGCATATGTTTTAACTGACAGGAAATACAAAATTTAGAAAAATCAAATGATAAAAAATTTCTCTAAAACTATGTAAAATTTATTTATAGCTTCAGTTTGGAATAATTAAACAGATACCATCTTTGAAATTCCTCACATATAATTCATCTCAATAATCTATAAATATATATTCCTAAAAAAAATCAAAAATTTAAAATAAATAAAATTTGATAATGAAAAACTGCACTAAATATATAATAATAGAAGTCGACAAGATTAAAATGAAATCTGGTATGCATATTTCAATGTGTCAGGTCAGAACATAATTTTTTGAACAGCCAAGCACCATGTGCTCATTCAAGTTAAATTATATTTTTATTTATTTTAATTATTTCATTGAATTAGTAAATTTAGTATTGCAAATGATAAAAAAAACTTTGTCTCACATTTATTGTTTTAAAAAATATCACATTTCCTACTTATTTCATTTCATATAATCATGTGCTGAAAATTACATTTTTCTAGGTTTTATTTGTTGTAGTCATTAATTTATTTTTTTAAATCAGAGCTTTTGTAAATACAATGGCAACACATTATTAAAAGCGTATTTTTTTTTTTTGTGTGTGATGCTTGGGCAGATAATTTTTTTTTCGCCTGCGGATTTTTGTTGACACCAAAAACTTCATCCCAAAAACAACATCATGTTCTGACATGATAATAAAAAGTTGTCGTTTTTTGAAAAAAATAATTCTTTTATCTGAAATGTGTCTAATAATTTTGAGCAATAAAAATATTGGAGAGAAAAGATCCACCATTTATCTTTAAATGGTGGATACCACTTTATATTGTCTCACCTTTCATGCTGTATAGGTGTGAGCAAGCATGGTCAGATCACAATTACAATGCTAACTTTTATTTTAATCCTTTTCTGTATGCAAAAATCAGAAAGTTAGATACCACACTAGCAGCAACAGAAATTATTGACTTTTTTTTTTTTTTTTTTTTGTTCATTTGATGCACCAAGTATTTTTTAAACAGATCTTTGAAAATTATCTAAAAACAGAATTTCCATGTATTTCTTTTTTAGAAAAGTAATAACAATTTTTTGTCTTTTATTTTGGCTTGGAATTTCGCATAAAAAATAAATATATTTGAATTTAATTTAAACTACTTTGTATTAAAAAATATCTTAACAGAAAAATATAAATTCACGGAATTATTAACTTCAAAGAAATTTATTTTAAAACGAGAAATCTATTCTTGAATTCCAGCTCATTTGTCTTCATTTTTTTAATGTAGGGGTTTACTTCTTAAGAACTTCTTCCTTAGAACTAATGTGAGTTTGAATTATCTTAAAAATAATTCTTTTGCACAATATTACACACTCGTTTTTCTTTTGGGTGCATATATGACCATTTTATTAATATATTATATTCAATTAATTATCATAGGGGCGGGATAACCAGGTGTTAGGGAGTTGGATTCGCATTATTTGGTGAGTTCGAACCCGTCAGCCGAACTCTCTCTGTGTGTGGTGGCTGGCGCACGTTAAATTTGTCGTGGTCGAGAGTAATACTCTGTGAGTACTGGGTAAGAGGTGATCGTTCTGTTCTAGATCTAAATGACGATCTGTGGATGAATCCATGATTAAAGTACGTGTATAAAAAGGATATGTGACGTTTGTGTGCCAAAAGTTAGATTTCAGCCCTCGGTGTTCAAGGATCCATACCCACAGAAGCTACTGAACCCTTCCTTCCGTTGTAAAGTTAATATGAGAGCAACAACAAAATTAATTATCATTTTAACAAGACACCTTTGATCTTTTGATCTTCAAATTGCATTAAAAATTTGTCAGGGAAATAATTCTAGCTGAAAGGATAACATCTCTATACAAGGTGATTGGTACTTATAAATTCAAAAAATCGTCTCGTATAACCAGGGATGAAATGTATACTTAAAATATAAAGTGATTAAGAAGAATTCATTGAGACAGCTCACAATACTCCTAACCGCGAAATAAGGAAGTTAGAAACGATGATGATTTGCCAAATGTCCAATTAGAAAAGTATTCATTATACCACAATAAAAACACACACAAAAAAAGTTTCTTGGGGTTATTTATAAAATTTCCAAAAATGGTTGTTTTCAAAATTATTATTTTCAGTGGTTCTTAGTCTATCTAGGTGGTTTAACAACTTCCTTAAACCGCGAATTTGGTGAAAAGACCGAGTACACCAAATTTCATTGTCGAGTAGTTTAAAAAACTAGCCGAATACACGTTATAGATTTATATAAAAAAAACTGGTTTCTTTCTTATGTAAACTGTAAAGGATATTAAATACTTTATATAGACTTTATATATCTGTTGGAAAACTGGGAAATCTCATAAATCTCTTAATGCATGTATATTGACGATATTTTAGATCTTTCTGAAAGAGATATCTTATTTCCTCTGCAAAATATATTCTTATGAATACTGGTTTATCAAATGAAAAATTAATATTAAAAAAAAACCTAGCTTTTTATTCTTTTCTAAAATATTCTCTTGCTACTTAATTTACAAATGTACACCTTTTAAAGAAGCTCGAAATCCATCACCTGGGTGAAATTCACTTAATTAATTCCTAATTTTTCTTCCCACAAAAATCAAATACTTTCTATTTTTTCAATTCCTACTATTAGTTCACATTTTCCCTATATATATCTTGTTCAATTCCGTTGGTTTGGTTTGGTGTGGAGAGGGAAATGCCAGATCCGGTGTCGTCCTCGTCATCTAACCGAGGTTCAAAATTACAAGGTTCGTCCCAAAATAGCTCTAGTATTGCTTTACAACGGGACGTTAATATAACTAAACTAAACTAGTAACTTGTTCAAATTTTGGATTGTTAATAAAATAATTTTTATTCATCCATTCAAGTTCAAATATATTATTTTAAACTTGTAGTGGATGACACTTGATGTTAATACAGTTTTTTCAAATATTAATTCCTTCATTAAACTTAATTCATTTTTAATACTTTAAATAGAGCTTTAGCAGTTTAATTAAAATCAACAGACAGTACAAGGGGAAAATTAAAATCAACATACAGTAAATCAATAGGTAAAATGCAAAGATTTCAGTATTTCCCACTTTAAGTTGAAAAATGAGAAATCAGTTCTTGTGAAAATCAATCATTTTTTGATAAATTATTTATATTTATTGTAATTATTTAATAAAAAGTAACTAAAATAAAAGGGTTTTTTTGTTGACCTAAGTAGGCATTGATTTAATTTTTATATATATATATTACTTGTTTTTACTTAAGCGATATATATATATATATATATATATATATATATATATATATATGACTTTAGAGATTTTTTTGAATCTACACTTTTTAGGCCTCTTTAAGTTCAAAAAATATTTATTTGGAGCTAAATTTGTCTTTCTGCCTATGAAAATCTATGAATTAGATGAATGAAATTTGGAATATAGACTTCGAATTTTCATTTATATGTCTATCAAATTGGGAATGAAATCTATGTAGAGAAATTCCGCATGTCTGACTGACCCAGTATATTTGAACTCGGTAAATAATAATAATAATAATAAAGGAAATGTAAGGCGCCAGATGAATAAAATCCCATATACAGACTGAGGTTCATACAAATGTAGGTTCAATTCAAAATGTAAAATATATATCAAATTTGGAAGTAAAACTATCAAAGAAGTAATCGTCTATCAGTCTGCACATTTGCATTATGTAAATGCTACAATTTAAAAACCATAAATATTTAGGCAAACGAAATTTAGTTTACAGTTTAGCATCTAATAAACAGAGTTTATCAAATTTTGAATCAAGTTTGTCGGAAGATATAGACCGTCCGTCGATCTGTATCTATTTATATGCATTTAAATGCAGTAACTTATTGGTATATGATCTTGTAAACACAGATGTAGTTGTGGAATTTATTATTTATTAATATCGATTGTTCTGGAAATAGCTCATATGCAGATGGCTTATTTTAAAAACATCCAGAAACAAGTTCATATCAAATATTATTAAAAGAAGCTCATTTTAAAGTGGAACAATACAGACAAAGCCAACACGAACAACTATCTGAATCATATCATGTGATCCTGGAAAAAATAAAAGTATATATTAAGTGGTTTATTAACTGCAAAACTGACAAAATGAATCTTAGAAAAACTATCCTCTGATTCTGATTCAATGTGAAGCGATCGGGTGAAACTTCCTGGATTTTAAAACGTAAAGTGGCAAGTAGATAATTTGAAAAATATTACTTCAGAAAATCTTACAGTATATACAGTAAGCATACTAATCCCAGAGTTTACAAAATACATTTTATCGAGAATTTGTTTTATCTTTGTTTAGATTATAAGGCATATATGACTTACGGTTAGATATATAAATCTTAAATCAAACATCTACAGCTGAGATTCTAAAATCTGCTGTATCAAAAATTTAGGTATATACATAATTTTCTTGAATTAGCTAGTCCATGCCTAAATTATGTATTAATCATATTTTATATTCACTATCATCTCAAAAGTTAAGTATAAGCTGTGCGCAGCAAAATTTCTTATTCATATATTTTTCTTATATTTACATGACATGGGATTTATCCAGAAACTTTCTGGTTTTGTAATTATATTTATTAATTGATGATGAAAAAAACCAAAATTCGCCAAATGTAACGCTGAAACACGTCAGTTTATGAAATAAATAAGCCAATGAGAAAGATGGAAAAAAAAGAACCAGTTTATACTGTTTATACATATCTTACAGAAAGAAAATCGTATTTTCACCAATGTATTTCCAATCCTTCACAGTTAATTAATAAGCACCCTTAAAAGTATATGATGTAGCTCTACCCTTTTTTTTCATCTTCTACTCTTGTTACTTTTTCGTTAGTCGGAAGCCAGCGAAAAATCGCCAAATAATGTGGAATTCTGACAAATGCCTTTGGTGATTTCTCGCTTGCACCTGGTTAACCGAAAAAGTACCCGACTTTCATAGGAATCATGCTTCTACTAAAAATGGCTAGGATGGCCACAAAAGATGCCTAATAATTTTAAAAGACTTACCTCGATATTGAGATTTTTACACAGCTTTCTAATTTCAAGATTAATCTAATCTAGAGATAATACTGAATTATTTTTTTCATTTATATCATTGGCTAACGTTAGTTGAGAAAGAGACTAATTGGGTGCAATCTTTAATTTTTTTTTTTTGGGGGGGGGGGTGAAGGAAAGGTTTAATTATCGTTTGCAAGCTAATAATGCAAAACTAAAAGTTTAAAAGTTAGTTTCAATGAAATAAATGAATGCACAGGTAATAATTATCATTGTGAGTTGATATTAACTAAATAATGCGGCTATTTCATTTCTTCACGTTCAAAAACGCATTGCGAATAGTCACCAATTAACTAATTAATATGATATTTCTTAACCCTTTGCATTCCCATGGTGCCTCTGACTCACCATTCAAAATTGTGCATCATTTTGGCATTTTATTTATTTATTTTTCAAATTTAATTGTTAAAAACGCCTACATAATGGTTAAGAGATGTAGATTGATTTTTCAAAAAAATTCGATTTAAAAGAATTATGTATAATTATTTTTCATAGCAATAAACAAATCTTTGTATTAGGTGAATAATTTTGCATAAAATTATTGTTTGGAGAGAAAAGGGTTAACTAATAAGAGTCAATGTTAGGCAAATAGTACACCGTTTAATTCTTATGAGGCTATCAAACGATTCAAAGTATTCTTATTTACTATTCATCTTCTGGACTGAAATCTAGTTTAAGATGTCCTCTTACTTCGCCAAGATGCCAATAATGCCAATTCATTTATTAAGGTGCATGACACTAACTTTTTTTTAACTGGTCAGTTATCCTTATTGGCGAGATGGAAATGAACCTAAACTAGATTTCAAACATTGAATTTGAAAATCCTTGCCAATAAGTATGCAGCTCCATTATACTTTCTTCTTTGCTTCTTAGTGATCTAACTTTTCATGAACTCTCGTAGATTGCCATTTTGTAATTAAATAATTTTTGATTGAATAGCGATGGATTATGAAGATTTACTTCATCTTCATGTTGAAGAAAATGCCGAAAGTGGTAGACAGATGTACCGACCCATTAAAAGTAAAGACGACATTAGTCCAGCCGGTAGAATTGAATTTGAGAAAGCCAAAAACATGCTTTCGGTTGTGAGTTCTAAGTCTAATCTCTCTTTGTAAGTATGTATTTGTATAATTCGCAAGTTTATGCCAAAATTAATAATTTTACTTTTATAAATATAATTAATTAATGACATTGAGTCATCAATTAAAAAAGCATCTTCAGTATTTATTTGTTAATGATGAAATATCAAAAACTTGCCAAATGTAGCACTAAATAAAATTGGCCTTGTAACCCTTGAAGAGCATTTCTAATTTACGAGAAAAAAACGAGCACTTGTTCACTTTATACAAAATTTACAAGACGAAAAACGTATTGTATCAGGAAATTTAATTTGATCGTGGAGTTATGGGACTTACTTTCAAGTGAAGGTGTTATATCCTCCAACAAATCGCCAATTCTTCACTGTTAAGTAAGAAGTACCACAGTTTCATATTTACAAGAATGAACAACATTCTATTACTGTAATATCTTAGAGATTATTTATCCATATAATTATAGTTATGATTAATTGCATATATTCGATAGATTTTAATGCGACTTTATTTAACAATGGTTCTTTAGAGAAAAACCATTGTCGGAAACTCTTCTTAAATGGTGGTTATTGCAATCATTTTAATATTTGGTAAATTTAGAAAAATTAAATTTTTTGAATCCTTTCAGTGTTTGTAAATGCAATAAAAAATGGCTTGAGTAACTAATTCGCTTACCAGTTATTGCCTAATCTTTAAAAACCACAATGAAGAGTATGTTTTCTAATTTTTCTGTTGACCCAAGGTCAAAAGTTCACAGAACTACTGGTCATTTTATCTCAACATTATTGTGTTTGTTTTTGTTATGCTGTAGTGTCTTATTTTTCCAAAGGTACGATCATTTGGCTGCTATACTGCAGAAGATTTTAAGACACGGAATACAAGATGCAGTGGATAATCTGGAAGATATCAGTTTCTCGCTGAAAGACGAGAAGCAATCTGAAGGAAATGAGTTCATACAAGTCACGCCACCAAACGAAGTTCTTTTAAAGTTCATTGAGGACAAGAAACGTTTCTACAAAGTAAGTATTAAGGAAAACCAAAGGAAGTGGTGTCCTCAAAAGTGTCTCCCGTATACTCTATTAAAAGAGAGAGCCTTGCATAAAACTGGCGTACAATAGTTAATAAATATTAATTTTTTTTTACAGGAGTTTAACAATTTCACTGCATTTATCGTGCCATCCTTCTCTAGTGTTTTGACGTTTAATTCTAAGCATGGAATTAATTGTATCCGAAAATCAAATTTGTGTTTTAGACGTTTTTCTCAAACGTTTGAAATAGAAATTCGACAAAGAACTATGTATTTAATACCAAAGTTCTAAAGTAATATCTCATAATACCAGTTTCATACCAAATCTGATATATTAAAAACTCAGTGTTTTTAGTCATTACGTTCCTAAAAGTAAAAACCGACAGACGCTCAACTTTTTTATGGTTTTGGCTAAAATTTTGATGGGTGCCCACAATGGAGATTTTAAATATCTGTATAGAATTTTGTTTATCTTGCTCTCTTCGTTTTGATATTATAGTTTTAACTAATTTTTGAACAACTGAACTGACTGACTTCCTCTAAACAAATTTTGCTCAAACTTTGACAGAAACTACTAATATGGTGTAAACGTAGTACATTAAATTTCATCCATTTAGTTCAAAGCGTTTTTGAGTTATATTTTTTCAGAAGAAGGCAAATAAATGAACAATTCCTTTTGTTAAAAAAACTTAGAGAAGTCTGAAATCCATAGATTAATCGAAATTTCGAGTTCACGTTTTTTGGCGATTACAATACTTTCTCTATATTATGCACAAAAGAAAGTAAAAACAACATTATTATCCAAACCAGGAAAGTATATAGCTGCATTAAAAAATCTTTAAAATGTTACTTTCAAATTCTTGTTTTAATTCGATATAAATTCTTTTTGCTTCCATATTCATTTTTCAATTACGAAGTATTCGTAAACGAATAAACTACTCTAATAGTGAAAAAAATTCAACTTTCAGATTTAGACAAATCCCTCCAATTCAGTTCTTAATGAGTCCAAAAAACATATTTGGAATTATGTCTGTCTGTCTGGGAATGTGATAACTAAAATATGTTTCGAATTTGATGGATGAAATGGAATTACAATTAAGCTCATAGATTGCAATTAAATTTGAAATGAAATATGTACGTAAGAAATTTGCCTGTCTGTTTAGCCGAGTGTAAGCTAATGCAATTAATACAAAACGCAAAAGTCTAAGTGGAATTAATTTGGTATATTATTTTAGCATTTAAAGTGTAATGAAATCCTGACTTTTGAATGAAATTCGCCAACGGATAGTCCACTCATTCTCATGCATGTAAACGCTATCACTCAAAAACGTAAGACAGATAAATCAAATTCGATTCATGGTTATATCAGGATCTTTTGAGGTGCATTTTTCTTTGCTGTGTATCCCTAAATGATAAATCGTTATTTATTTTCCTATAATCTTTTGTAATGAAAGAGTAGCATGTCTGAATAGTGAAATTGTATTAAATGATGGAGGAATGCTTAAATAACCAAAAGAATGATATCAAAAGAATGAGATACGTTGATCTGGATTCTTAAAGAGTATGCTTATATCTTATTAGCCGCCTTTCGGTACTATTTGATTCGCTAAGATTAATGGTCACAAAAAATTCCAACTAAATATTTTCTTAACTTAGTCTTAATAACTTCCACTGCAAAATATTTTTAAACATCTAACTTTTTATAACCATTTAATTAATCCTAGCTCTTAAATCTTACATAACTTTATTCACTGTGTTATGCGCATTTCCTTGCTTTTACTGCCTATATATTTAATAATGGTAGAAACAAATAGCAGCTATGTTTATATTTCGGCACCCATTGTAAAGTTTTCACGTTTGATTCTGATTTAAATCAAAATTTCGATTAGAGCAAAATTTCAAAAAAAAAAAAAAATTCATTAAAAGCATGCTTTATATAATCTTACTCAATATGGAAGTCGAATCTCCATATCTTAACATGGAGATTCGACTAACATTAACGACGTAAAAAGAATTAGAATGGAATATCCTTTGCAAAAATAAAAATGATATTAGCTCAAAATGTTCTTAAAATATTTTTAAAAGCAATTAAAAATAAATAAAAACTATTTGGTACGAAAACTATAATTAAAATGCATTTAAAAACCTTTTTATGATGATGCAAAAATTATTTTTACATTACATTATCTCGAAAAAACAACAAAATTCTACCAAATTCTTAATTTAATGCCTTTAAATTAAAAGATAATTTCGTTCTGATATTACATTTTCTATACTAGAGTATGTAGTGCCAAATCTGATAGCTTTAGATCAATTAGTCTTCGCTGTAGAGTGCTTCTGAACGTTCAATGCCTAATCCATTGGCTCCAAAACATACTCGTTAACTCTCTGTATAGCGCCAATACACACATAAAACATTTTTATTATTAACTTAACCAAATTTAAAAACGAGAAAACAATAACTAACCTTTTACTAAATGTAAAAACGAGTGATATAATTTATCTCGCAGTTGACGCCTGTTGCTTCAAAAGAGGAGTTAAAAACTGCTGAAGAAGACGAAGATGATGAAGAAGAAAGTACCCCCGTTCAGAAACCTCCAGTTGAAGCTGAAGAATCCGAATCGGAAGTGGATGTCGCTGCTTCCTTATCCGACCTCCATTTCAGCATGCAACGCTTTGCTTTGGCAGGAATCGGACTCAATCCGATCGAAGTCCACGATTTGGTTTTGGCCATGAAGGAACTGATTGAAACCTACAAAATAGGGGAAGTCCGATTCTGGGGGAAAATGTTCGCCAGGCACTGCAATTACTACATAGTCGAAAGTAAGTACAGCAGTGAGGTAACCCCAGAAGATTTTGGTTGGAAGCTGGATAAGAAAGAAGAAGAAAAAGAGGAAATAGAAGAAGATGAAGAAGAAGAGGAAAAGGTTCTTATTTGTGTCTTTCCTTATTTATTTATTTGGTAGTCGTGGGAACAAAACTAAATGAGATATTTTCATATATGCAATGGCATCTTGTTTTTTAAGTCTGCAGGACTGCAATATTTCGTGAAATTAATTTTTAGTGTTACATTTTCGTTTTGTTTTAAATTCCATTTACTTAATTATTCACTCTGATAGTTTGATGATCATCTAAAAACCAAAAAGAATAAAAAGAACGTGAGCAAAAAAAATTAAAAATATCGACAATTAAAAGGAACTATTTAGGAAGTAGTCATCTAACAACCCATGAATATTGCCGCAAAAAGAAAGACTGTTATGATTTACCATAACACAATTGGAAGAGCATTGGACTCTGAACCTGTTGGTCCCTGGTTCGATTCCCAGCTTGCGCATTTGATTCAAAGACTGGAATTTTAATTTAAAATTGATCTTATTATTTCTCTAAAACCAAAATAATTTTAGAACATTCTTCACTATTCGAGCGAGATGATTCTCGAATGTTCTTCAGAGGTATAAAAGCTGAATTCTGCTCAGGTCTTCATTCTGTTCACCAGCGAGTTGCTTGGTGCTAATAAACGCAATTCTTTCTAACTATCCGTGTCTTTAATCCAGTCTTCATGACAATATATACATATGTACATAGTTAACTGTCAAATGTAGCACAGGCTGGAAAAAAAATCAGTTTCTTAATATAAGGAATTGCTTGAAGCATAAACCATCAGAAGTAAAATTAGGACAATAAAATGAATAAATTTATACAAAAAATTCATGATATATTAAAAATATTATAGAATCATTACATAAAAGAAAATTAATCGATCTACAATATGGTGAAATTTGATTCAGAAAACGTTGAAATATATATATCCTCAGAAATGTGTTATATATGAATTGATTGATTGATGTGAAACCATTCTTCATTTGATCTAAAATCTAACCATTCTATATTTGGATTTTAAGAGCATCAGAGCTGCAGTTTCACCATATCAGCTTTGAAGTACGATGGCCATCACTAGCACCAAAAGTTCAATTGCATTGTCTCAGTTTCAGTGTGCGTGATTAATTCTTTCAAGAGACCGCGGTCACCTTGAGATAAGAACGTGGGTTCAGCCCTGGAGGTTTTGTTTTTAGCTCGAAACTCGATTTCACTAATGATATTTCGTGCATGCGTCCAAGTTGCACGTAAAATTTGATTCGTAAATTGCATGTCGTCCCTTAGGTGTGTCACAGAAGTTTCTAGAGATGGTGCCAGCAAAGATGTTGTCCTTTCACCTGACCAAAGCACAAAATTACGATGTCCATTTCAGAATAACCTTTGTATTGCTTCCAAATGGGAAGTTAATCGTACGAAATTTTCTGTTTATAAATTTCGGCTTAATTTCTTACTCTTTCGGATTAATCATATTTAGTTTATTGAATATTCATTTTCTTTTATTAAGAGCATTTTCTTCGAAAAAAAATGCATTAAGATAATTTTTTTGAAATTTTATTTTGAACTAGCCGCCTTTGGCGACCAGTCGGTTTGCCAATATTAATGCCGACTAAAGGGTTAAATCATTTTTTTTATATAACTTGGTATAATAAGTTTTTCAGTAAAATGATTTTTAAGCTTCAAATTTCGATAATCATATAATTCACTTACACTATTCTGTAGGCCTTAAGCAATCCTATCTTTGAACTCCACATCTCTCTCTGATTTTCTATCAGTGCACGTAAAATTGAGTTTTAAATTAAAGTGGAAATGATGAAACTTCAGTTAATATAAAGACCTCTTTACTCAATTCAACCACGCCTTTAAATAAAACTAAGAACTGAAAGCAGAGTAGTCCGACATTGAAGTTTTATGCTCAATTCAGAAATTGAAACATTTGAATTTTTTTTTTAATAATTTATAAGATCTCAAGGAATTATTCAGCAAAAACTTCACAGGCTAATAGAAACCTTCAGTTTTTAATTTTATTTTTAGATAAAACATATAAATGCTCTTAATAATAACAATTTTTTAAGGTTTATAAACATATATAAAAAATTTATGGTTTAAATTCATTTGATCTTATAGATTCATATTTGTAAAATATTCTTAATATTTCAACTTCTAAATAAATAAATAGGCATTTCTATCTTCTTCAAATCTGTTTGATTTATTCAGTTCTGAATATTGCAAGTTTAGAACAATCATCATTTCCATATTCTAGGCCAATTATTCTAGAGTAACCCTGATTGACTTCTTTGAGATCTTGATAAAGTGATCTAAAATCACCAGTTTATATCGAATAGTTATATTGAAATTTTCATAGATCGATCAGTTTTGATGATTGATTTAGTTGATTGGAGTGAGACTTTTTTATTTTAAGGACTTATTGTCTCTAAAATATTTTACTAAATATGATTCACAGAGCAGAAGGTATACATAAAAATTTAATTCATCAGCATTTTTACCTCTATCTAATAATTATATATTTCACTTAGACCATTTGTTAAGATATTTATGTCTCTCCCAAAATAATTAAGAAATTAGATGCTGGGCACCGATTACAGAAGATGCCTTGTAGATGTTAAGCCATATTCGCCTTAAATAAAACTGTTTAATTAGATTAGTAACATATGTATAGTAAAATATCATGTTTCTTATTTGTTTCATTTTATACAGACACGTGCCGAAAATGACATTTTTATATGTTTAATTTGGAATGATAGTTGATTTATTTTTTCTCATTTGAGAACGTGACATTGTTTTGGTTAGAAAGTTTTGATGTCTCCGAAATACGCGGGTAAAAAATAGTTTTATCTGCTTTCATAAGTTTTGCATTATTAATTATTACGAATGCTTGTTTGAAAAAGACGCGTTTTCAAATAGTTGACATGCTTTTACCAGTATAGCTTTAATATTACATATGGTTCGTTGAAGGCAGATGCGTTTTTATTTAGCATGATTCATTACATTGCGGAGATAAATTACAATCACGAAGGCGAATTCTTTGATTTGCACAATATATCTTCTTCCATAAGTAAAAGTAACATTTCAAAACATATCTTATTTTTTTCAAATTTAAAAAAAAACACGAATAGAAAAATATTTTACTCCTACTTATTATCAATTGCTTTTTGTTCGTCGTTTCTTCTGATTCTCTTTGAAATGACGTCATTTTCAATTTCGTCTAAGATTTCTTGCTTTTTAATAATTAATCTCGCTCTCAGAGGATTATCGTTTGGTGCTTTTCTAAAAACTCTTTTTCAGTTTTAACTGTCGCACTTTTATAATATACTTTTATTTTGTATTTTTATTTATTTTAATTCTTTAATTGAAATAATAGTTTTGATATTGCAAACGATCAAGAAAAGTTTTCTCTTGTATTTATTGTTTAAAAAATATCACATTTCCTGTTTATTTCATTTCATATAATCGCGTGATGAAAATTATATTTTTCTGTTTTATTTTTGGTAGTAATTAACTTTTTTTAAGCAGAACTTCTGAAAATGTGATGGCAACATTTTATTAAAAGCTGATTTTTTTGAGATCCTCGAGAAGATAAAATTTTGTTTTTATTTTATTTTATGGGAAATAAATTGCTGAAAAAAAAACAATTAAATTAAATGTTTAAAAATTCATTAAAAATAGAGTTTTAATTCGTAGATAAAAACATTAGTATCATTGAAAAGCTAATATTTTTAGCTTTAACTTGATGCAAAAAAAAACAATTTTCTGCTGTAATATTTTCAGAAGTTATAGCGAAAAAACGTCAAAATTTGGCTTATTTTTTAATTAATTAAAATTTTAATTAGAAATTCAAAAAAAGGACTCCGAGGTGCACATTCCCGGCACCCAAGGTATACATATACCAAATTTGGTAGCTGTAGGTCGAACGGTCTGGCCTGTACAGCGCCAACAGACACACACAAATTGTGCTTTATTATAAGTAAAGATAAAGATAAAAAATTATAAAGGCAGATAAATTATTCCATGTAAAAATTGTACATGTTCAAAAATTTCTACTTTCGCAATTTTCACTGAGCGAAAAAATGAATGTAAACCAACGGAAGTGGTCTTCTTAAAATTTTCTCATATATATTCTAATAAAGATGTTATCCCTGATACAATCATACAATAGTCCCAAAATATTAACATTTGGCGTACATTTAATATTTTTACCGTATTGGCGAGTTTTTTTAGTGATTAATTCCTAGCATGCGGTTAGTACTGTATATAAATCAAACTTACTTTTGACGCTTTGTTTCGAACTTATTGAAACAAAAATTTGATACGAGACTACACTTCTAGTTACAAAATGCTAAAGAGATTAAAAAAATTACTAACAGAACACTTTTTACTAGTTTGTAATAAAAAGTCCTCAGTTGAAAAAAAAAACCTGATTAGGGATATTCGAAAGTTTTTAAATCTCCATCGTTTTATAGGGTCTTAGGTTTCAAATCTTTTCTAAACTAGTGAAAATTTGTATTTATTATCTTATAAGCCCCCTGTCATCTAATTAATGATCAGACACTATTATTTTCGTGCGGCTTCCCCAAACGCTTCATTTGGCTGCAGGATTTGGCAGCATAAACAACAATGTGGTTTTGGATTCTCTTTTCAATGCGTTAAACTTAGAGCCGCAATACAAAAAAAAAAAAAAAAAAAAAAAAAAAAAAAAAAAATGTAATTGCGAATGAATCTATTGCAAAAAAAAGTATTGTAGAATATTTAGTACACATTGCACAGTACTTCGTTTACATTTAGACCTATACTGTGTAAGTTTTTTAACTGCATATCAGTTATTTTAAAGAATTCTTAGAGGATTGTTAATCCTCTAGATAATTAGGGGGTGTTAGCAAGCTGGGATAAGAGTTTCCTAATTTAAACAAAATAACATAACTGCCTAATAATAAGTAGAAAGACTCTACAGAGTAATTTCTGATTAGATTAAATTTTATATACGCATTTCTTGATATGGTTTTCTTATAAGCATTAAGTCGGAAGATTGAACAATGCATTTTACAGGTGGATTGCAATTTCAAATAAATTCGTTGCTATGATTCAAATCTTAGTAACATATTATTTACGCGTAGACTGAGGAAGTAGAAGACGAAGGTGAAGAAGATGTTGAAGGTGAAGAGGGCGGTGAAGGTGAGCTTCTTTAGAATGATCAAAAGTATTAAGAAGAATACGTTATTTAATTTTATTTTTGTCAAAGCGCTTTTATATAGCAAAAACAAACTCCTCTTTCTTTTTATTAAATGATCACGTCTATTCAAGCGTGATATAAACTTAATATTCATTGAAAATCAATCATGTATTAGTTAGTGGAAATAATTTATTGTTGAATATTTACATTTTATCCATGAAAGGATTATTGCTGCAATGGAAAACTATAGAAGTAATCCCATTTTGTCTTGCATATTGTAACCCAAATCTTCTATTTAATGTATGATAAAAGCAATCCAACACATTAAAAAATTAGAGAATGATTGGGAAAAAATTCCAAAAAAGCAAAAATCGTTGGTAATTAAAAACACAGCCTTGACTTACATAAAATATAGTTTCTAAGGAAAACAGCTCTAACGCTTCGAGTGCAGCTAAATAACTTGCTCCGTTATCGACAATAAAAAAAGAGAATCATGTCAGTCCCTTGTGTTTATTCAGATTCACCAAAAGGGTATGCAATTTTCTAGAAGAATCTACGTTTCTCGTTTGCTAATAGGGATATCACTATAAATCTTGTATTGTTTGTAACTTTTCATTTTGTGTCCAAAGTTGACGAAATATTTACTACCAGGATTCAATGTTATTGACCTAACATTCATTAAAAATACCTGTATACCTTTCTTCCTTAATATAGATTATCTGCACATGGAAACAGTATATCAGATGTGTAACAGTATCTAATATGTAACAGTTCATAAAAAATGGAGTCTCTTGTTGACAGACATTTTAGCTTCTAATAAACCGCTTTATATTTTTTGCTGCATCTTAAGACAAATGTATTGGCTTCTATTTGAAAATATTTCGAAATCCGAAATAAATGCTTTTTGCAGAAGAAGTAACTGGTCCAAAAATACCGCCTCTCCCGGAGCGCCGGATAGCAAAAAGGAAGACAGTTACTTCTGAAAAAGGAGGAACTGGAGTGAATGAGCGGCTCTACTTTGTTGCTACTAAAGGTAATGCCATGATATAATTGTAAATGTATAGCCTGATACTGGGATCTCATTATTCAAAACCCCATTTCTGCCACGGATATTGGTTCTAAATTATTTGGAAACATAAATCCAGAGATGGATGCTTTTTTTCCTATTATAGAGAGCCAGAGTCATGTAGGCATGTGAAAGTCGAGATATTGTAAAGTTAACGCTGCTGGTAACTCGTAATTCGAAGCTTTTTATATTATACTGACAAGCATGTGTTATGTGTTATTTTAAGATAGTATTTTCCGACAGTTATTAGTCACAATTCATGGGAAGGAGTGCCAGTACCAGTAGCTTGAACTCAATGTGGTCTGACAGCTTGCTACTGCCCCCAGTCATTGTCTCCTAGTAAGCACGATATAAAATAAAAATAGTGTGCATTTGTGCAATTTAAATGTTAGTTAAATGCAAAGTTAGAATCATGTACGATCTTGCTCCATTTTTTTGCTCGATAAATTAATAATAACACTGGATTTATTAGTAATAACACGAATAAAAACAAACATTAGATTTTCTTGTTTATTTTTTTACTCCTTTGCATGATCTTTGGTGGTTGATTATTTTGCTGTTGTTGTTCTCAGGCCTATGTGATCTAAGAACAACAACAATAACAAAACTCCTCTTTCTTAACCTGAGTACAGAAATTTCATTTTACAAATCAAGAGGGGAAAACTGAAGTTCAAATTAAACCAACTTTATACCCTGTTGAAAACTATATTCGTATGAATAATACTGGCTGATTTACTGAAAACTATTGCAAAGCTACTTCATTTCATATTCTTGATTAAACAAGTTAAATATTGTATTTTTAATATAGTGAGCCGCAGTTAAAGAATAAGGAAGCTAAGTTCAATTCATCGTGCTCCGCTATCAATTGTAATTTCTAAGAAATACCAATTCTATTTATCTCCTTTTTATTTCAATCTGAAGA
>JAOUZG010049462.1:2152101-2186161 GCA_026289955.1 Argiope argentata
GCTTTTTATTGGAATCCTTGCTTGATGGTTACCCTTGAGAAAGTCATCAGGCCGGATTTCTCATTTTTTCAATTACAAATATCTGTTTTTTATTCTTCTTAGTTCCACTATGTCGTTAGGAATAGCAGCATACGCGCTCTCTTAATACATTTGTGTATCTTTCTAATTTATTATGAAAATGGCAATTTATTATATTTACCTCTTTTAAAATTGTTTCAGTATATATATACTCCAGAATCACACGGTTTCTAGGAAGTTGTCTACAACAAAGCTAGTACAGAAATGTGTACACAGACGTAAAAAGGAAGTTTGATGTCCACTGAATTTTGTGTTTTATTAATAAGAGAGCATATAAAGATGTCAGTGATTCGATAAGATGTGATAATTGCCAAAACAGGACACGCACGAAATGCTTGGAAATTGTGATGGTGAAATGGATCCAAGCAGTGACTTAGAAAGTGTAGATTATTTACCGAGTAGTATATTTTTTTCTGCATCGCTTTTTTATTGTTGTTGTTTCCAATGGCACTTGCCATGGACAGGCCCACTGATGTAGTCAGTGATTTTAAGCCGAGGGTGCTTTTCTTGTTTTCAAGTAGCGCCTACTAGAACCAAGAGTGCGACTTGGCTACTCACGCATCACATTGGCCTGCAGAACCCCTTTTTACAGGGGCGAACATTCACAGATAGGACAGAAAAAGAATAAGTATGCCCGAACCGGGACTCGAACCCTGGATGCCCAGATCAAGGGGAAGACGAGTTACCTCTGTGCCAGAACGCCAGCTCTTTTTTTCCCAAGAAAGCAAGTATATGACGCCTCCCATTGCTTCAAAATATGATAAAGTCACCAAGTATTTTGGCTTTTACACTAGACCCTGGTTATGCAGGTAAAAGTTTAGAAAATATGGTCACGTAAATTAACATTTTTTTAAAGGGAAGGTATTCTCCTATGCAAGAAGGAGAGGAAGAGGAGGAAGAAGAGGAAGAGAACGAAGAAGAAGAAGGTTCGGAAATATTTGAAGCTAAGAAAGAACTTGAAGTTCCCAAACTTAGAAGTTTAACTGAGGATGAAGGTAATTTGTTTTTATCTTGTAAAATTTTAGAAGCTTCTTCAGTACTTTTATATAATTCCTTCTTTTCACAATATTACATTTTTGTAAAGAACTCTTAATTCTCTTTTATTCAGGATTTTATTTTTATCGAGCCAAGAATTTGTACTTGTACAAATGCTCACAATTTATTAAAGAGTTTTTTTTCCATCCATAACGAGTGAAATCGTAAGTAGAATCTGCGTTAAGGATCTCACCAAAATATGCGTGCCCGTTTCTTACTTTCAGTTCCATATACATGAATAAAGTGTGCTGCATAATAAATGAGGGAAATGGAATATGTATTATGAAAGCTTTTTTCCTCGATTGAAATCAGAGTTCTTACAAAGATACAAATTTAAAAACAGGATCATGTATCAACCTTTCTCTAAGTTGTGTGTTTTATTTGTGACTTATACATTCATGCGAATGCACCACCAACAGACGATCAACTTTTTGCAACATTTCATTCAAAACTTGGTGCTGATTCACACTTTAGATGCAAAATTTTATTTATCTAGTTTTTTACATTTTGTTGTTTTTTTCTCTTGACAGACCGACAAATTTCCTGTGCTGGATTTTGCTCGAAATTTTGCCAAAATCAACAAATTTGGTGAAATGATCACATATCAAATTTTATCCGTCTACTCGGAAGTATTTTTGTGTTATCATATTCGCAGACACACCTAATTCTAGAAGTGTGTTTTCGGATTCAGAAACACACTTTTGTGTGAAGTATGGAGATTCTTTAGAATTCTCTACAAATCACACATTTTTGTCGATTACAATGCATCCATTATACTTCATGCACGAGAAAATAAGAAGAAAATTTTCATTAATTTGTATTTTAAATTTCAACACTTCATTAACATACTTAATAATACATTTTAGTTGTATATATACAGTTTAATTTTTATGATGATAATTTGAACTTTTGTGCCTTTGCTTCTCGCGAGTGTATGTAATAAAGTTTGATGAGCAAATGTCAAATTGTTATCCCCTGATGTAAAAATGGGCGTGCTTGTTCTCATTAACAGGAACCCTTCCCTTAGAGAATCTCATTAGGCAGAACCCAGAAATAATGCTATAAATTTGAATTAGCTTATTTGATCAAATAACAGGAAAAAATGAAACAGGGCTTTTTCCTAACTCGATACCTATTTCAATTCCTACTATTAGTCCGCTCTCTCCGTACATATATCTTTTTCAAATTGCCAATTGTTAATAAAATACTTTTTATTCATCCACTCCAGTTCAAATACATTTTTTAAAAACTTGTAGTGGATGACACTTGATGTTAATAGAGTTTTTTCAAATATTAATTTATTTATTTGGTTAATTTTTTTATTAATTGAAAACTAACTTTTCCGTTAAAAATCTTTATTTCCTCGCCACCAAATAAATAGAAGAGGTTAACCTTATGCTTTCGACCGATTATTTCAAAAGATTCTGTTTATTTTCTTAGGTATTTGATGCATTAAAAATTAAGCGCTATTAATTAATCGATTTTTCGTATTCATTTTGAAATAATTTTGAATTAATATGGAACAGAATAAAGGAAATAAAAGTTTTCTAATCTTTATTGCGTTACACCAAATGATATAGAAAATTCGCGCATTTGCGCTGCCCCAATTGCATTAAAAATTCTCACATGTGCAGTGTGAAAATTGCCACTTAATATTGTGATTCTGTCATATGTATATACATATTTATATTAGTTGTAATTATTTGATAAAAATTAACTAAAATGAACCTAACCTAAGTAGTTAGTAAAAAGTAAGAAAAAAGGCCTAAGTAGGAATTGGCCTTAAATTTTTATTCATACTACTTGTTTAGATATTATTTACAGAAATGTATTTTCTTTATAGAACTCTGTAAGTCAGCAATTAAAAATTGCTTTAGTTTTCTCTCAAAGTGGAAGTTAAAAGTAGTTCGTTCTTTTTAGCAATTGGGAAATTACAACCCTGGAACATCAAATTAAGTTCAAAGTTAGCCAAAAAGGTGTCAATTATGATCCTGCAATCGAATCTATGGCCGGGGGCATTCACATTTTATGATGGAAAGTAAGATATTTTTCATATATTTATTGCTGATTTGTCGAAAGGAGTCCGTCAATTAGAAAAGATAATGATGCATTGTATTACACATTTTAACCACTTAACTGTTTTAATTTCTTTACTATCTAATGAGATGACATCATCTATTTTGGGAATATATTTTTAATTTTGATTCAAATGGAAATTCCTTGAATACTTGACTTATCTATGCATTCGAAGTAATTTTAATACAATTATAATCGTTATAAATGCTTCACTTTTAGATTGCAGCTATCAAAATTCGATAAATTGATGCACGAATGGCATTCGGGCAAACTAGTTAATCGGTTAAACATTCTGGTGCCGCCGCCCTGGCACAGAGGTAGCGCGTCTTCCTCGTGATCTGGGCATTCCGGGCGATAAATTGTGGAAGTTGCATAGAATAAATTAATACCCATTTGTTATTAATGCTTTGAGTAACCCTATAGCTTTAATTTCTACCTATCACCAGGAATAAATATTTTTTTTCCCCAGTTTTTAGTTTAGTCATATTAAAAACCCGTTGTAAAGCAGCACGTGGGTTATTTTGGGACGAACCTCGTAATTATGAACCATGGACAGATGACGAGGATGACACCTCAGCTGGTACCCTCCTCTCCCTACCACACCAGCAGGGCTAATTTTCTCTTAAAAATCTTTAACTATTTATCTTCAAGTATTTATCTTTCGAAAATTTCATGTCCTTAATCAGCAATTTTTTTACAGGTCCTTTGACCACATCTACATTGGGTTTGGATACAAGTTTTCTACTTACCATTATGGTCCAACTATTCCTATAGTTTTTCAGAAAGAGTACGAATCAGGTTCTGACATTGTGGAGACAGAAGACGTCGAGGTTGAAGAAGAGCCTCCTGAGGAGGCTCATGAAGAAGAGGAGGAGGAGGAGAAGGAAGGTGAGATTGACAAATACTGAATCGAAACTCCTTCTTTTCTAAGTTTGTTTTGATATGTTAATGGAAACCCATTTCGCAGTTTATAATTAAAAATCGTTAAACAAAGAAGAAAGAAAGAAAGAAATTAGAAGAGTACTGCATAACGAGTTTCTCCAATATTTTTTCCCTAGAATGCCATTTGTGTACCTGCAATTATATGTTGAGCTGGGTTATCGAGCAGATCTGAGGCCTAAAAGATCCTGATAATTTTTTGAAGGGGGAGGGCGTTATTTTTAAAATCATATAATTACATGCTTTCATTTGATTTACAAGAGACGTAGATTGTAATTTGCTCAAATAAAAATTCAGAATAATTTAAATTTTGAGTATATGTTACATTTTTTTTCCATATTTTCAAATTATCTAGCAATTCAACGTGGTCAAATTTGACTTATATTTAGAAAAATGATTCAAAAGTTATAAATTTTGGGCAAAATTTGCATTAGAATAATTTAAGCTTATAAAAAGAGAGTAATTTTTATCATTGAGTTTAAATTATTTTCAAATTTAATTTTCTTCTTAAATAAAATACCGAGAAGAAAACTTCTTTAAACATGACCAGCAATTATTATTTTTTCTTTTTTAAAATCTAAATGTATAATAATATTTTAACTTAAAATCAACTTATATAAAGATAAAATTAATAAAAAAGTATACTTTTTTATAAGTTGGATAGGAGGCGAACCACACGGCCAATTATTTAATCACGTAGTTTTATTCTATTGTTGAGAGCTAAAGAAGGACTCTGTTTAATATGCGTGTAGTTTACATATGCTAACACACATATATTAGTTAATAATACACAAAGATATAAGTAACTAATATATGTGTAGTTTACATGATGAGCCAAAATGTGAAATTACAGCAACACACACACAATATGTAGCTTGAAACAAATAGACTATTTCATGTTATTTTAAACCTTTAACCCTTTGCAATCCGAAAAGTAATTAAATGCAAAATTATTCACCTAATACAAAGATTTGTTTATTACTATGAAGAATAAATTTACACAATACTTTTGAGTCCAATTTCTTTGAAAAATGAATCTACATCTCTTAACCATTATGTAGGCGATTTTAACAATTAAATTTGAAAAATAAAATGTCAAAAGGGTGCACAGTCTTGAATGTCGAGTCACAGGCGACATCGGGCTGCAAAGGGTTAATGACATTATGGCATCGTGAAACTCAATTGCATCAGAAGAGTTCATGTATATAATGAACAGAACAGGTATGGGGCTATTAAAATAAAACGACTTTGACATTTGAATTTTTTTTTGAGTGGTGAGGATTATGAACATTAAGTCATGAATTTGATCATGATTTCGTTGAAATTAAATGCAATCAATATTCCTGGTATTTCAACTGACTGAGTAACGCGCTGCTCAAAGAAATCAAAAGAAGTTGTAAATCTTGTATAATAACGGTATATGTATTGTAGCGTTAGTCTTATAGGCCAGATAATATCCTTCGAGCTGGAGATTCCCTTTTGCTTTATTGGTATGTTACTCGGCTACAGGTCCAAAAACGTCGCAGGTTCGTACCACTACCTTCAAATCGCTACATTGGTGACCTTGACTACGCAACCTTCCACAACAGTCGTGGCGCCATCTACCAGCAGCAAAATCGTCAGACTCACTTGACGAAAGCTAAAAGCAAAACAAACAAAACCGTCAGACCCACTTGACGAGCAAGCAGCAACTCGTCATAACACTTGGCACAATACAAAAATCGTTCGCTTTTTTTGTTTACTCACTGGCAGGGAAGTACTGTAGTGTTATCCTTATAAACCAGATAATATCCTTCGAGCTGAAAGGCTCCTTTTGCTTGATCGGTATGTTACTCGGCTACAGGCCCAAGCGTCGCAGGTTCGTACCGCGACCTTCAATCACTACGGTATTTTTTGTGTGTATAAGATGGAAAAAGATAGTCACAAATGCAAGACTTTCTTATTTTTATAACTTCGCAGTATGCAAACTTTAGATTTGACGTCGAAGATGACGCTTTAGAGGCAGAGGATTTGATTTGGCTTTCAACTTAATGTAAGACAAAGCGGAAGAGAAATCTCGACATTCAGAAGGCGCGTTGTTTCGATGAGAACGATGTCTCAACGAAGTGATTTAACCGAATGAGACGCTTGGAGAGTGGTTGACCGATTAGAGAAGAGTCAAACACAAGCCGAAGTAGAAGAAGCCGTTGAAGTTTCACAAAGTGCAATTTCCAGGATCTAGAACTGTTTCTTGGAAACTGAAAATGCAGACCGAAGATCAGGGCAAGGGCCTTAGACGTGCAACAACACTCAATGAAGACATTTAATTTTATGTTAACGGTTCGGAGACATCGAATATGAATGCCATTCTTCTTCAGCAACGTCTTCGCTCGGCTATTGACACCACTGTTTCGAGAAAAACTGTCCAAAACCACCATCACACTATAGATTTGTATGCTCGCCGACCAATGGTATGCGTCACGTTAACAGCAAAGCACCGTCGCCCCCGTAGGGAGTAGGTAACAAAGTATGCGAACTGGAGGAGAAATGATTGGCGCAATATTCTTTTCTCTGACGAGTCGCGTTTTTCTGTTCATCCTGATTATAGGAGCATTTTCATCTGGAGGAAACGTGGTACTAGAAACAATTCTTCCTTCGTGTATGAATGTTTAAGATTTGGCTGTGGGGGAGTGGTGGTTTATGTTGGCATCTCTATTGATGGGCGCACCGATCTCCATATCATTCGACGTGAAGCTCTGGCCGATCGTCAATATAGGGACGAGGTTCTGAGACCTATTGTAGTTGTTGCAATATACAAGAAACCCTAATATCAAAAAGATATCAAGTACTTTCAAAGCAATCACTTCCGTTCTTTTTCTCTGAAGGCTTCGAAGTAACACAACTAACTGCGATACTACAGATTTTGTCAAATGTTCTTGATATGTCATAATAAAACAAAATTCATCATCTGCCCGAGATTGCATGTCAATCAAATCCACTTGACAGCATCTATTCATTTCTGAGCGAATAATAGATTTAGAAACCAAACTTTTCCTTTTATTCTTTTTCTTGTTTCATATGCTGATAAAAAAAAAAAAAAGGTGTATAATCTTAATAATTACGATCCCAAAATTTCAAATTTCAGTTTTCTCTATCCCCATGTCCTAATGCCATACGTGTCGTTTCGGCATTTTGAAATTTTTTTTCAACTGTTAAATAATATTTTATGCGTTCATTTGAAGAAACTAAATTTTTTTTCTCCTCTGCTTTCATGAAATGTCAAACTTCTTAAATTTACAGTATTGAATAGAAGTTTTGCTAACGGCAAATTTTGACTCTTCAACCTAAGATAAGAGAGTGTTGTATTCATCATATCTAATAGCTTTAAAGATATTGTTGATGTTTTTTAATGTAAAAACTGAAGTTATTCAAGGAATTTATTTCCCATTTTTGGCGGAAAAAAAACTATTCTCTTTACTCATTGGAAATAAATCCACAGTACAAACACATTCCAGATGAATAAAACTAGATGACTGTATCTGCTTCGAAAATTTCACTAGCAAGAAATCTAGATTCCCATGATTTTAATTGGACACCGTTTAATGTTTATCAGTTAAAACACATTTTCCCTAGTTAATTCACGTATTGACTGATTTCTGCTTTTCACTGTAATGTATATATATTTAAACAAAATGTATGAGGATACCGGACCCCAATGTAAAGATAAGTATGACTATACAACCCTTTTAAATAAAATTAAAATGCAGTCATGGTTTATTTTACAAACAATATTTAATATCATTTCTGATATTACAATGCATAGGAGAGAATGATGGTGAAGAACCTGAAGAAGAAAATGAAGATAAACCAGAAGAAGAAGATTAATGAAGTGCAGAGAGAAAGTAACTAGAAGGAATTTGCCTAGACCAAATTAAATAAGAATACATTTTAAAGCTATGTATTACTTTCGTTAATATTTCAACAGAAAAATGTGCCTATTAACCAAATAAAGTATTTAGAATATATAAATGGCTATATTTTGTTATAAAAGCCTTTGCTAAATAAGAATTTAAGGATTAATATTCTTAACTAAAAAAAAAAAACTGGTAAAGTAATTTAAAGATGCACTTAGTCTGAATAATTAAAATGACAAGTTGAAACAAATATATAGAATGGTTCTTTTTATTTCCAAACATTGTGTAGTAAACAAATTCATAGTAATGAGAATAGAACAGTAAATACATGGGAAATAAACAGATATTTAAAAATCAGGAATGGATACATAATATTTATTTATAATAAACAGAAATAGAAAGAAACAAATATTTTTGGTATATAGGATACATGATATTTTTATCAAATTTATAACTGATTGTTAAATAAAATGGAAAATAACCTGGGTAAATTGGAATTAACTGAATTTGAATACAGTTTGTCAATAAATAGAAGAAATACATATTTCTTATTTCAGTACCAAAAACTGCTTATATATAAAAAGACATTACATTTGTATCCAAAGTTAGTCTCAAGATTTAAAAATATCAATCCTTCACCACATCCATTTATGAATAGATATTCCCCCTCCTGTTTCAGTAATGGCATATGACATCACTAGAGAGGAAGGGAAGATGAGGCAGGATCAAACTACATTAGATGGACTGCATCAGTTTAAGTCAAAATGCGCTAGAAAGAAAATTCAACCATTTAAAATTATTCCACTTCCACAGATACTAATATTATCATGAGACTGCTCTGATACATGAGAAATTGGTTTTCTACTTTTTGTGCTGCTGTAACCTAAAATCATAGTTCTTGTATTATGTGCCCAATCTATTTCACATATATTATCTTGCATATAATGTTTCAGAGTCAAAACACCAGCAATTTTATAATTAATGTTTTTCAAAAAGCAGCTATTTACAAATTTTTCTTTAAAAACATCTTGAAGAGCAGAAAGACAGTCATATTTCTCATATAATGTATCACAACATGTTTTGGCAAACATAGTTTTGACCAAATATTCACCAGCCCCGGAAACAGTACAGGCTACACTCGGTTTATTAACATCTGAAGAGTTTTGAACCCAGAAACCTGAGCCATAGATAGAAGCTTGTCCTACTCTCCCAGGATGTTTCAAATTCAAACCACCACTTGAAACAGCACTTGACACATTTCCAAAAGAATCAACACAGACTGCCCCAACCGTATCCAATAATTCCTCAGCTTTAATTGGTTTTGATTCATTAATGTTTAATGAAGAATCAGAAACTCGTGAAGAAGCCATTTCTAATATCTTTAAGTTTTTTTTATAACTTTTTTCTGACATATTTGTTACAAGATCCTTGCTGTCAGTAAACTGAAATCCATGGCATAAAGCCCAGACTAAAGCTCCTTGGTCAACAAGAGTACAAGGAGGAATGAGACCACAAGGTGACAATCCTTGATTTTGTACTTCTATTAATTTTTTAGCTACTTGAATTGGATTTTTTATGTTATGTATTGCACCTACTGAACCATAATTCAAACTTGCACCATCCATAATTCCAGCGTCACATTCTACTGTGCCATTAAGAGAGAGATTTGAGCCAATTCCAGCATTTGTCAATGGACAATTTTCAAGAAATGACACAGCTTCTGTCACTGCATCCATGGAATCACAGCCCTCTTGAAGCATTTCAGTTGCTGCTCTACAAGCTTGCTTGCACACTTTTTTGTAAGCAGGTCTCAAACTTTCACCATGGTAACCAGCACCAACATGAACTCCGATGAATCCTGACATCTTGAGAAAAACAAGCAATTCTAGAAATAAAGAAAAAGATCAGTATGATTATAATGAATGACAAACCATATATATATATAATATAGTATTCATTTAATGTTGTAAAGTTAGACAATTGAAATTGTTTAAAAAGTAAATCCAAGAAACAAAATGCAAGTAAAGGAAGCAAACATATGGTCAGAAGTGGTACTTGAGTAGTAATTATACACCTTAAAAGTGAATTTTTAATTTAACTGCATGTCATTGGAGAACTTAAGACTTTATTCTTCAATGATTATAACTAATAGATTAAAAACATCTTTAGTGTACATTTATATTAATTGCTAGCATGCTCTTAATACTCTAGTACCAAAAGTAAATTGCTATTTTGAAATGTCTAGTCACTTTCAAAGGATGTCTCTAATGATAATAATAAGCATGAATACGTATGTTGCTGCTCTAAAGGCCAAATAATCTTATCAACCATTACCAAATTGGCACATACATATCTTGGAGCAAGGGGCATCTTACATAATAAATTACTTTACTGCCCTAAAATATAAATGTTTATCAAATGTTGAATGCTAAAAATGATCACAATTTTTAATCAAATGTTTAATTGTAATATTTCCTTTTATTGTTAAAAGCCAAATGACACAATCTTTGTATAATTTACAAGATGAAATAAAAAAAGAAACCAATCACATTGCTACAAAGTTCAGAAGATAAAAGAACTAGACATTTGAGTTTTCAAATGGACAATCCTATAAAGGAATCAGTCTCATTTAGAATGGTTCATATACAGAATAGAGAAAACACATGCCTTAATGTCCTGCATGAAAAAACATTGCATTAATGCTGGAAAATTTGGTAGAATCAAGGAAATGACAATCTAAATTATTTAACTGGAATTTAATAAAACCAATATTTTCAGCAAACAACACATAAATAAACAACTTTTTTTTTACTACCAAGAATAATCTTTTTCAACTCTCTTTGAGAATACGATTTTGCTTAAATCTGAATATGATAAAATATTCTCAGAACAGTGCTTCTAATTTTTGATTTTCAAATAAAAAAGCATACAGGAATGACACTTTAAATTCAGCACTGCTTCATTAGAATAGCTAAAGAAAAAGAAGTAACAGCAAAATATTTGAGATTTTTTAAAAATTATATAAAATATCAGCACCAGAAAAGTCCATATTGATTTCTCTACATTTTTGAAAGATCTATCCTCAGTTTTATTCAATAAAATGAACAAGAATATACATAATAGTCTCGATACAAATGGAACTAGTGACATATATAGGTGTAACCTCATGTAAACATACTACATAAGGCACCTTTAGTGACCAGTTGGTTTACTGGAATTAATGGTCATTAAAATTTTGAATTAAATATTTTATGCAACTTGGTATTAGTAGCTTCCTCAGCAAAATACTCATAAGTTTCAAATTTCGATAATCATATTCATACTAATGTAGAAGTTTCATACCATTCTGTTCATTGTAGTACAAATTTCTCTAAATTTTCATTAACTCTTCTTAAATTTGAACTTTAATTTCAAACAAAAGTGATTAAACCTAAACTAATACAAAAATGCTTTTGCTCAAATCTTTTTTCTTTTTTAAACTATGAATACACAAAATATGATCTTTCAGCTCTTAAGTCTTAAGTGTATACTACAAAATAATTTTTTACTAATTTATATAACATTTAGAGAATTAATCAGCAAACATTTCTCTTAATTCAATTTAGTATATTAAGAACTTATGAAAAAAAATTTAAGTGCTGTGACTTAAATTCACCGGAATATTTAGTGATTAAAATAAAATGAAATTCTTTTCTTCATTTTCCTATATTATATACACATAATACTTTTTGTAACATATGCATTGGACTTATCATTTATACTTTGTAAAACACCCACATTCAACAATATTATGCGTCATTTTTTTTTTTTAAATAAATGCCATATAATAAGCACATTACAAAAATAGCATAGTGCTAGTTTTAGTAATGCTGATATCTAATAAAAATTATTACAAACTGAAAAGCGTTACAACAAATATATTGTTAAAAGCTACTACTCAATAAAATCGTAAACTATGGAATTTTTATTTTGATGCTTAATAGATTGCTTTAGTTTTTAATCTTTTCATTAATAATATTTTGAATTTAATTTATAAAACAGCAATTCATTCATTGATTCATAGATTAAGAGAAAAATAGTAATCAGCAGGGATAAGTGACTTTAATAGCTAAAATAGAAATATAGCAACTAAAGGTTAATAGGAAAATAACAGTTAAAGGTTTCCTTTTTTAGGAGTACTATTGATTATAAAAAGGTTTGAATTATTCACAAAATTTGTCTTGTTTATAAGAGTAATACGTTGCAAATAAACATGCAATGGCTTTTTATAAATATTCGTTAGCCAAAATATGCAACAAAAACAAACTCCGATAAAACCGGAAAGCTTGATGCAACTTTTTCGCCAAGGATTAATCATTGTAGAAAGCCTATCAAAATTTGCTAAACTAAAATATGAAAAGACTAGAATATTAGGTAGAATGTCAAATATTCTAGTCTTAAAAAAGTTATAATTTAATGCCATATGCAGCCATGTACAATATGTCTGACATTAACGATGAGAAAACTTCATCTAAATAAATAATAATATTCATAAATTGCTTTCAATTTAAATATTAAGACTTAAACTTCTGATATGTCCCATAATCACTACCACTGTTAAATACATATAAAACAGAGAAATGTTTTTATTGGCATATGCTACATGAAAATTCTTCTGGAAGTTATCATTTGGTAAAATGAAAAGGATAAATTTTTTTTAAAAAAATGCCTGAATAGATTTTAAAAATGTTACCTGCTAAAAAAAGCAGACTCACATAATTATATCACATCAGAAAATTAAGTTTCCGATTGAATCTGTAAAACTAAAAAGTGAAACATATTATTGAGATTTTATATGCATGCAAGCTCAATTTCTTTCCAATTCAATAATAGAGCACCAAACAAGATCAAGCCAAGCTCACGGAAAAAGATATTTTCTCTGTGGCCAAGCTCTATCCAAAAGATCACGTGATCACAATAGGACACAGGAAAATAGCTGTCTTATTGGATGGAACAAACTTTTTCGACAATATTGTCTCAATTATTCACTTATACATAATTTTAATATAAATTGTGTGATATAATTCTGCATAACTTAATAGAGATTTTTTTTCTTAAGTCTTGATCCTGACGATTCGAAAAGCAATTTGTTTTCAAAAATTGAAATGCCTAAAGAAGCATTCACAATTCACATATGCCCAACTATTGCGCCCAATAGAAGGCTGCACTTACCTCTGAAAGACCACGTGACCACAATCGGACCATGACAGAGGGTTGTCCTGATGAAACAACAGTTTGCGATTGTCCCATTTTTACAACGTGATCTTCCTGATGTAGGAGTGGCCTTCTATTGGGCACACTAGTTGGCCCCTTGTCAACCCTGCTTAATTGCAGCAAGTAAACGTAACTGTGACTGATATTTATTTATTTTTATTTTATAAATAAGATGATGCAATAAAATAAATGTATGCTTTCCTTCTGTGCTGTGTTGAATCGAGGGATTTTATGTTCGGTTTGTGATGTATCAGTATAGAAAAATGCAGGAATGTTAATTTTTTTTAAAAAAAGAATGTGCTAATGAAATTGAAAAGCGAATTCACTCATCTGGAATCATGACGCATGGTCTTCGAATAATTAGGGACGTAATTCTTTCTCCAACATGCCGGCTACAAAACAAACTTCAATTAAAATCAATAATTTATTGCTGTAACACTTGTCAAACAAGGACGTTCATTAGAGTATACTCTCTAAATAAGCTGCCTGTTTCTGAAAATAGAAAAAGAATATCAAGTATATAAAATTTTTCAGGAATAATTTTTAGTGTATATATAGTTTCTTATTGAAATTTCCGTTTCCAAAATTAATTATATTTTTAAGTAAAAAGAAAATATTTTATCCATCCATTTTATAACAGATTATTGATTAAATCTATAGAACATTTGATTTATTTTTATGAGTTTCATTATTCTATATAGAACCTTAATCAGCTGTTTCCAGCTGATACGAAATTATAAATTCTGAAAATACCTTACTGCATAAAAATTCCACTTAACTCGTATTTTTGTGATTTTGATTTATATTCTTCTTTCATCTATTTTCAATGAATAGTAATTATGTACCTAAAACTTTTTTTCAGTAATTACATTAAAATAATGTAAATCCTGTTATAAGTATATTATAAGGTGGTATTTTGATTAAAAAAAGACAGTTAAATCTTGTTTACTTAAGGCTGATCCTAGCTTTATGTAATATTAATGCATGAGTGAAATTCTACATTTTAATATTTTAATAGATTCTGTATTTTAGAGAAATTAATAAGATCCTAATAATTTCCTTTTCAAAAAATTATATATAAATATATATTTGCATTTGAAATTTTAATTTTCTTTTTTGTTAAGATGTTCTTTTCAAATAAGATATTAGCATGAAAAAAAACAAAAACAAATGGCTGATAAGTCCATGCTTCAGTCTCGTTTTCTTATATGAATGGATTATGTTGCAAGTCATATTTATAAATATATATCTTTTGGAAGAATATTTTTAGCACATCTTGTTTCTCTATTTACATGTTTGTTAAAATCATGTTCTACTTTAGAAGTTTTTAAAATTTCTATCAAAGGGAAGAAATGCAGAAAAGGAACTTATTCAGATTGCTCAAATGATGATTTTATATTCTGATTAGTATCCAGTTTACATTTATAATTTCGAATATATTGCATTGTTTTAGAAAGAAAATTGCTTATAAGTGTTTGCAGCAAAAGTTTTTTATTGACATCTCACTAATGGAAATTTGAATATGTATTTTTTTATTATCTAAAGCAAATTACTGAAGGAAAATGAAAATAATTTAATTGAAAGTTTATTTTAAAAATATATTATGCAGAAAAAAATGTTTTAATTTTTATTTATAATGGATGAGTTATTTATTTAATATTCTTGTTTATTGATATCATTCAATATTTCTATGCATCTTTTAATCTGCAATCTTTAAGCATCTTTTAATTTGCAATCTTTATTATGTTTAATCATTTATATCATTCTATTTGAAGGTAAAAACATTTTATATTAAAAGTCAAGATCCATTGTTATCCAATTTTGAACTTATTTAGGTTCAGTTTATGAGCAATAAATTTAACCTGCCATACCTAGACTCTACCATAGCCTTTTTGAGAGAAATAGTGCAGTGAAAAAATCAGTATATAAATTTCAGTAAGATACTGATTTTTTTAAAATAGAATATTTAAATTTTGAATAATGATGGAAATAATGTGAATCTTTTGTATACTTTTTAAATGTTCATTAAATATTTTTTTTAAATATAAAATTATGTGAGGTAATTTGTTACCTTATTGTAATATTATATTAAAACTATTTTTGCTATAATAAATAATGAGTACATACTTTCTTCATTTATATAGGTTCAATTATCAGCCCTATATATCAGAATGTTAAGTTCTTCAATCGGTCTAATAGTAACTATTCTAGGCCTGACTTGTACAAAATACTTGGAGTATCACGAAATGCCAGCCAGAATGAAATAAAAAAGGCATATTATCAAGTAAGTTTATTAATTTAATTTGATCATTGGAGCAATATGTGTTTTATCCTTATTGTTTACAAATAATGACATAACAATTTTGAAGAAAATGGAGTAAATATGTTTATTGTTAATAAACTTATACAAATGCTCTATTGAAAATCTTCAATAATTTCTGTAGACAAAACCATTTAAAAATAATTAAATAAATTATCATCACAGTAGCAAAGAAAACTATAGTTTGTTAACTGTATGTTGCACAATTTAATGTAATATTTTTTATTCATATTTAAAATTAAGTTATTAAAATGAAAATCTGTTAATATTTTTTTATTAATTTTGGAAAACCGTGAACAAAATATACATATTTATTGTTGTTATGAGAGACAACTTATATTTTATGCTCTATAACATCATTAAAAAATGTCTTGAATTAAGCCCAAAAGGGATTTGTCAAAAAAACTGGTAAAAAAAATTAAAGCTGCAATATAAGATTTCAAAAAACACTACAGAAATCAAGAATACAATTCATAAATAGAATGCAAGCTTTGAAAATAGAGATTTATATCTATAAGTTACTTGAAAAATATTTTATTATATTAAAATAGCATTCTCATACCCGGCATTGCTCGGGTAATGGAATTAACAGGGTATAACAGTGCTTGGTGCACCTAGTTACGAAAATTCCGTATAATAATTACTTATTTCCTATAATTTTTCTAATTTTGGGAGGGTCCGGAGGCACCTGGACTCCTTATATATATGCTTTGTCCTTAACCGATCATTAAACGTCCTTAATGATTCTTTTAAAGAATTTATTTTCTTTGCAAACTTAGGCCATCACCATTTTATTGTTATACTTATGTTAAGAAAGAACTTCTTTGTATACAACATTTTTGGGGTTTTTTCCTGATGCTAAAATGATTAAGCTGCTTGATGAACTGACTCTGGAGAAAACTACATAAAATTGGCCGTGTGAAAAACAGTCTTTACAGGAAACTGTACTCTTCTAAATTGAAAAGAATAGTCCAATTAAATTAGTGGAATGCAGGGTATTAAAACCAACTCCCCTCGAGCACCTCCAGAAATTATTGTAGATTCGATTACATACTTATTATGCCATTCAATTGGCTTATTTTTTATATCAGCAATATCTGGATAAATCTTGGCGATGAGATCTGGAAACTCTGTGACAACCCTAGAGAGTTCGTGGGGTATAATAACTTTGCCAACACATTCAGATATATTCCGTCTCGTATTTTAAGGAGAAGATTAGTAAACAATTCTGCTGATGCATATCCATGTAAATAAACTCAAATTCTTATTCAAACAGTTTTTGCACTTTAGGCCATAGATACGACAATTTGATGCATGCTTTAACTTCATTTGCATGTGTTCCTCTAGGTACAACCGGTAATGTTTCACGAAAATCTCCTTCTCGTATAACAGTTACTTCATCAGAATTTCTTATATCTTTGAGAGTTGCATTAAGTGTCTCGAATCCTGCTTGATGAACCATAGTACTCTCAACCCAGCTAATAAGTTTGTAATCTTTTAAAAGCCTTAGCCAAATTACTCTGTTTTTTAATACTGCACATTGGATTCTCTGAGTAATTGAGGTTAATGGGTAATCTAAAAGTAGAATGAGCGTCTTTCCACCCTCCAATAATGTTGCAGCTATTTCAGATGATGCAGTTGCCAAGGCAATGCCTTTATTGCTTCTTACCTTTGAAAGAAGAAAAATTTAGGAGAAATGCTTTTCCAGTGCCACCAGGTGAATCTAAGAAAAATATTGGGCCTGTACCAGACTCGATGCTGTTGAGGACCTTTTGATATATGCTGGACTGTTCGTCTGTTAGAAAGGCTTCAGCATTACATACTTCCTTCTTCAAAACTTCAAAATCAAAATTTGTTTCTTGCATGTACTCTCTGTTTTGCAAATGAGTCTCAAATTGCTCAGACTGAGGTAAACCAATCCGTTAAGCACTGACCTCCCAGAGTCTGAACAGTATCTTCAATCAGAATTAAGCATTGGCTGTACGCTTTGTTCTTAGCTGAAACTGTGGAGCCTTGCAGTAGTATTTCATGCTGAAACTGGATGTCTTCTGAAAAACTGTCCTTGTACTTTCCCCAAAGGCTTCGTGGATCAGAGGGATGACAAAATACTAAGATAACTTTAAAAATTTCTTGCAGTTTGAGTGATGAGCTGCTTAAAATAGATTCCTTAATAGATTCCTTATATTGCCTCTGTTTATCATCCTCGAGTAATCCCGTTGCTATGCATACAGCTTTGAATGCAAGGTAATTATTTCATAAGACGCATAATTTTTGTTGGATTGCTTTCAAAATTGATCAGGGTGTGCCGAAGAAATGCCAAATTATATTTAAAAAAGTTTTGTCCCATTTTTATATATCAATGGATTAGATTTGTAATGTTGAAGAGGAAGAGTCAATAAAAGACAAATTTTTTTTAAGGTGCAATATTTTGTTGGATTTTTACAATCTTGCACACGATTTTGAAAAAAATTATCAAATTTTATGTAAAAAAATTTGATTAAGTTATCTTGAAAAGTTTCGGTGCAATTAAATATTAAAGCGAAATTTCGCCTCTTCGTTAAAAAATTCGCCAAAAATTCAATTTTAGAAATTCGATTTTTTAAATTGTATTGCAGCATACTGCATCGTATTGTCTTTCAAGAAACATATTTTCTGTATTTTTCCATCTAAGCGTCTATTTTACAGGGCCGTTCAAGAAATAGACCCGCCAAAATTGACCTTTTTTTAAAAAAATCGATATTTAATTTTTGCGTCGATATTTCGTAAAATAAATTATACATCGATGGTCTACGATAGAAAATCCAACCAATTCCACTGCGATATTGAGTATAAGTTGAGCGGACGCGTAACGATGGCAATTTGAAAAAATGTGGTTTTACAGGGCGAAACGGGACGCATTAGCGATCGCTGCTCCGAAAGACAGTGTTTCACTCGGAAAGCAGCATTACAGGTTTTAATTTCACAGAATATTAGGAGTTTTAATTAATTTCTCCCGAGCTAAATGATATTTCGAAAAATAAAATATCCTATCTTTTAAGTTGGATCAAGCTGCAAGTGGTGTGTAAATCTTATTGTAATCGGTTGAGTAGTTTAGGAGTCCATCGCAGACAAACAACGTGACACGTAATTTACATATATTAAGATTTTTAAAATTCATTGGAAGAAAATGAAAAATTTAACCCAAGATGCTATTTCACACAAAATATTAAAATTTTTTAAAAACTATTCAACCCATAGTGCTAAATAATTTTAGAGATGCTGGTGTGAAAAAGTTAAATACATATGAATTTAGAAAACTTAATGGCAATTTTCATTATTCTTTAAATTTCCTGTATTATAATTTATATTATTATGTGAATTTTATTTTTTTTACTTTATTATTCTTATAATTGCAATTTTTTTCTTGGTTTTGTAATTCTTATAGAAATTAAAGATTTCTTGACTGAAATATGTATAATCACACTGTTGAAATTTTGAGTATATTGCAGTTTTAATGGCAACCAAAAATTGCTGGGAAAAATGTCGTAATATTATAAAAAATATACTCAAGGGCATTATCATTTATTAGGGAAAATTTTGAATGTGTGAATCAAATGCTATATAGTTTGACATTTGAAATGGTCGAAATGTTTCCTTGGTACTTTTTTGGTGCTATTACAACTCATATAAATGCAAAATTCTGATGCTTCCTTTTTTAATTTTTTGAAATTATAATTCTGTTATATGAATTTTCTTTTTGTCTGATGTGAAATCTATTTTTTCCCATGAAATGTAAAGTCGAATATAAATAAATGAAAAACACACTCTTGCACACATTAAATTTTATATATTTTTTATATGTATTTTTTTCTTTCTCTTAAAATAAAAAAAGGGAGTCATTCATATTGTTGAGACACCTCTGTTAACAGTTTATATGAAACTTTTATCAAAATTGTTTCTATATAAGAAAATTTAAAAATAAAAAAAGAGGATCATGATTTATATTTGAAAAATGTTTTAAGATTTCAATTCATGTATTTTGCTCTTTTATTTTTTATCTTGTCAGAACAACAGATGTTTTATCATGTTGTTTGGGGGATGAAGTTAAATGGGGATGAAAAATAAAAATATTATTACCTGCACAAGCATCTCAAAATAATCAGCTTTTGATAACATGTTGCTATTACATTTACAAAAGCTCTGATTAAAAAAAAAAGTGAATGACTACAGCAAATAAAACTTAGAAAAATATAATTTTGAGCATGTGATTATATGAAATGAAATAAATAGGAAATGCAATATTTTTTTAAACAATAAATGCAAGACAAAGGCTTTTTTTTGATCATTTGCAATACTAAAGTTACTAATTCAATGAAACAATTAAAATGAACATGAACATAATTTAACTTGCATGAGCATGTGGTGCTTGGCCATTCAAGAATTTATGTTTTTACATGATACATTGAAATATGCATATCAGATTTTATTTTAATCTTTTTCTTTTTCATAACAGCTTGCTAAGAAGTATCACCCTGATACCAATAAAAATGATCCTGCTGCAGCAAAAAAATTTCAAGAAGTATCATCAGCCTATGAGGTATTAACAATATATTATAACTATTATCTTTGTTATTTTTATAAGTAATGTACATAAAAATATGTATGAAATATTTTATAATTTGTATACATTTATCTTAAATGGATATCAACAAGAGTAACTTGATTTATTTGAAATTATTGTGAATAAAAGGTTAATTTATTAATATTGAAATTCTTTGGAAATGAAAGCAACTCATTGGAAAAGTTTTATCACAATTAGATGAGCAATACAATCGCTTGTGAAATACAAACAAACAATTCATTTTTCTATATTAGATATAATAATTGTATTATGTCAATATCATCTTGTGAAAGAAGGCAGTAAGTTGGCAAAGTTCTATTACAATCAAGTGAATGTCGCACCCGTATATAAAATAATGAACAAACAAAAGTTTGTTTTTACATATTAGAAAAATAGCATTTGAAATATAAATACACAATTTTGTGCATTTTAAAAGGTTGGCAAATGCTATGCCATGCTCATAATTTCTTCATAAGGTGCCATTTTAAACGACATAAACAACTATAAATTTTAAATAATAACCCATAATTTAATTAAGACCTGAAAGCATGTCCATGAAATTCCAAGGTAAACCATGGATTATATTATGAGTAACATTGGAAATAGAATGCTGCACATTAAGTTACATTGAATTCGATAATTATTTAAAGTATATACTGTATATAACAGTCAAACTTCCTTACATCTGTATAAAAGAATAGTGAAAATTTGTGTGAATAATTGGAAAAAAGTCTAATTGAATTCTCTAGTTTAAATTTAATGTAAATTGTTTTGAGTACCATTAAGTTGAAGATTAAATTTATCAGTTTTTTTTCCCAATAGATACATGTAATTGATTGTTTCAAAGTATTCTTTATTTCCTTTTTATTTTTGCTTATTTATTGAAGATATTTTGAATTATTTTTCATTAATGTTCATTTAACAAATTTTATTATTATTATTAATTTTATCTGGAAATGTAGTTGGTTAGTATTCAATCCATTATTATTTATCCACATATTAAAAACTAGATTTCATTATAATATTATTACAATGTAGATACGTTAAAAAGACTTTATTAAAATACATCTGTAAATATGTTTTTAATCTTATAGGTGCTTGGTGATGAGAAAAAGCGAAGAGAATACGATGAGTGGGGTACTCAAGCAGAATTTGGCAATCAGAGAGGAGCATCAGCTAATGAATTCAGATTTCATTCGAATATTGATCCTGAAGATTTATTTAGGCAAATATTTGGAAATCTCAATTTTAATCCCAGAATGCAAGATTTTGATTATGCCGATAGTCGGTTTGGACATGGTGCATCTGAGCATGTAAGTAAAATATTTTGATTCCATTCTTAATCATTATTAAAGTATTTCTTGGGAAATGTCTTCTATAATGTGTCATATTTACCATTTGACACATAACTATGGTGTGTCACAATTAACATGTAAAACTTTAACACATCTTTCACTAGTCAAAGAAGAACAAATAATGATCCAGGTTCCTTATTTAAAGCAGTTTAATTTTATGACAAAAAAACAAACACAAATTCGAATTGATGCAAATCTTTTTTTACAAATCTTCTGTAATAATACAATAATAAGAAATGTAACAAAAGTAAATTTTCTATTATGATTTAACAGTATTCCATTTCTAATCAGTATATTCAGAATTTTATAAAAATATCAGTTGTTACTATTATTTTTAGGTTCAAGTTCAACTAGAATTTCATGAAGCTGCTCGAGGTTGTCAAAAACATACTGCTGTAAATGTTGTAGATGTTTGCACTGTTTGTAAAGGATCCTGTTGTGTCCCTGGTACAAAAATGGCTCGTTGTGACCATTGCAATGCTACTGGAATGGTATATAGTTTTTATTTATTCATTGACTATGATTTGATTTGCCATTATTTTATTACCATTTATAGCTGATGTCAAAATTCTAACAATTTTTGTATAAAAAAACTAATATATATATGATCATGTGTGTTGACACTCTAAAAACCATAAAACCTTAGTTACAGCTTCCAAATTTGACACATGTATACTTTAGAGGTTGAAAATGTGAAACTTAAAGTGATTTTTTTTTCAAATTTTAAATAAAATTTTAATAAAAAATTAACTGAATTTTGGATTCTTACAATAACTCTGAAAATATTATTGCAAAAATTAAATTTTAAACTGCTTCAAATTTAAAAATAAAAAAATCTTTTTTGTGACACTAATTTTAATAGTTTACAAGTTTTTACTGAATTTTGTTATATTTTAAAAACATTTTTTTTTGCCTAATTTTTTTTGAAAAAGATTACATTGCTACCTTGAAGTTCAAACTGTTTTCATTGTTTCACCAACTATCTGATCATGCAATAACTAAAGAACATGGCTTCTTTTTAATATATCTGTAGTTCATTAGATGTGTAAAAATTAAAAATTGTAATGTCAAGAAATTTAAAAGTTAAATGAACCAAATATTTATGTTTTTTATAGCATCTTGATGCTATGGGATCAATCTCCATTAAAAAGGTTCATGCATGCAATAAATGCAAGGGATAGTTAAAGTAACATAGCTTTAAAAATTGATAATTTGGTGGAGTCATGAGCATGAAGTTATTTATATACAATTGAAAGAAAATTGAATATAACTAATGTTTGTGACAAACTAGCTGGTTGCCTAAGGCAAATAGTTTTAAATATATGGAAAATCTATTGTGGATAAATTGAGTGAAAAATGAAAATGAAAATCTTACTATCTTATATTCCAATATAAGAAGAAAGATACTATCTTATAGTCCAATCTCCAGTCCAAAGACCAGCTCAAAGAAGATACTCTGAATTTTCCCAAGACTGATTATTCTGAGATTATGATGTTGATTGTCCTAACATTGCAGTATTCAAAAAATTTCATAGTTAGGTTATATTTGATCTCAGAAAATAGAAGTGCTTTAAAAAAATAATTTTGAGTCGGATATTTCTCAAAATGATTCCTTAGGACCAAAAAATTTAATAAAATTTAAAAATCATATATTTTTAAAAGTATATTTGTATGCAAAACAAAATAAAGCATTTGTATTTATGTCATTTAAATTCTGTTGAAAATAAATCTAAATATTTATAATGAATTGGGAGAGTTTTTATTGAATAATTCTTTGAGATTTTGCATTATAAAAATTATTTTATAATGTGCACAGTTTTAGACCTGAACAACTCTGTTTTCTAAACTCATTTAAAAAAAAATGTTATTGGTTTTAGCAAAATTTCTATTTTGTATTAATTTAATTTGAATTAAAGTGGAAGTGATTGAGTATAATCATTTCCACTTTATTTTAAAGTAGACATATCACAGTGCAATGTAATATACATTATTGATATACAATGTAATATACATTGCACTGAGCAATGAATGGAATGGATACAGGCTTTTTTAATAATTTGAGTGAGTTTAATTTTATGGTTATTAAAAATTGTATCTTAAAAATGTTTTGCTTAAAGTGTTAAGAAATCAAGTTGCATAAGATATTTAATTGAAAATTTTATCAAGAAATTTTATTTGTAGTAATGGAAGTCAAGTCTTAATGCAGGCAAATCAGCTAGTTAAAATGGTAGCTAATAAGTAATATAAAAATGAATCTCATCTTTTTAAAAATTTGTGTTATAATGTGGAGGGGAAAAACAATTAAAAAAATTCACCATGCATTCAAATGTATATCTAATTAATACAAAGAAATTTCGTTTTCTATAAAATTCATTTTCAGTTGTATCAGTAATCTTGAATAAAATAATAGTTGCTTTGTGAATATTTTTGTTTACTTTTCATTTTACAATTAATCATTGAAATCTTTGAAGGAGAAGTCACAGTATCTTTTACAGTTAATTGTATTCTTCCAGATTGTAGTGGAAAGAAATATGATGTCATGTTAAATTTGGAAAATGTTAGTTTGAGTGAGGAACTAAAACATTTTGCTTTTGAAAATGTTGCATGTTGTTACATAAATATAATCGATGCAGATTCTTTCTAATTTTTGAAAATTTTATTATATAAAATCACTAAATTATATGGATCAGATTTTTATGTAATTATGCAAATCTTAAACCATCTTTTCCAAAAATAGATAAAGAAATTAAGTGTTCCAAAATAATATTTTATGTACCCAATTCACATTTAGCTCTGAAATCTGATGTTTAATGGAAGAAATAATTGTTAGTTTAATAAAGGAAATAAGAGAACTACAGTGGCATTGTTAGAATTGTGTTTGCTCTAATTGTTTAATATTTAATTAAAGTCATTAATAAATGTTGGAGCATATGTTATATTTACCAGAATCAGATATTCATCAATTGTACTGGTTTGAAAGTTTGGTCAAGTAGTGATGCTTCTGTTGTCACTTCATCATTTGGAATGATTTAAAATTATGATGCTTGATCCAAAAATAGCTCTATTATTACTTCAAAACCAACATAAATCTGACTAAATTGAATTACACAAAACACATTTTTTTTTCAAAATTAAAAACAAAGGAGATATATATATATATATATGTGTGTGTGTGTGTGTGTGTGTGTGTGTGTTAGTAGAGTGTTGTTTATTGGGGAAATGTGATGGTTACTGTAAATTAAACATTTAAAGTATCCATCAGAGTAATAATTTATCTGGTAAATAATATTTTTTTCTTTTCTTTTTAATTTATTTGCTTTTATTTACATGAATCCTGTGTTATTCCATTTTATGTGATTCCATGTAGGATTTAAAATGAACATATGAAAAGCTTTAAGTAAAAATAATTTTGAAATGTAATAAATTTATTTAAAAAGTCATCAAACCAAACAGGAGAGTACTTAAATTTATCTTGCTTAAAATTTTTTTTATATACTTCCTTTTTTTAAAGGTTGCATAGAAATACCAAATTACAAGGTCTACCCAAAATAACTCTTATTTTGTTTTCAGATGGGATGCTAATAGAAATAAAATAAATTAAATTTAAAAATTTCTTTTGATTATTGGAAAAATTATAAAAACTGAAATGGCTTGATTTTTTTTGTATATATATATATATATATATATATATATATATATATATATATATATATATAAAAATCTTAAATTGTCTCTTCATAATAATTTTAATTAATCAATCTGAAATTAATTTTTTATTCATTCATACTCTGACATCACTTTAACTAAGGAAACTGCCCATGTTATTAATTTTATTGCTGAATCAAAGCACTGAATCAGAAAATTCTTTTCTAAAATTATATAATTCCTAAATACTTTCTCATGCTGTCTCTTTTCTACTTTCTGCCTTTCTATTCGATATGCTACTAGGTTCATGCCATTTCGTGGACAAAGAATATCTTGGCGAATGTTAAAAATTGAATTATTTACTTGAAAGTAGAAAGAATTAATTACATTCTTTGGGAAAACGTCAAGCCTGCTTTAAAGGAAATTTTGCACTTGCACATTATGTTTGTAGTTACAGTTAGCATAAACTTTTTCAAAAAATATTGCTATCTATTTTCTTTTCTGGGAGATGAAAAATGGTTTGGAATCTTAACTATAAATTTTCAAATTTTGATGAACAAAAATTAATATGTTTTTGCCCTCCATAATTGTATGTAAAAATATTCTGAAAGAATATATTAATAAAAAGCCAAATGATAGTAAATGTAAAATTATTGTAATTGTTAGAACATGAAAATTTTCTCCTTTTCTTAAATTGTTTTTTTTTTGCTCTCTTTTAAAATATGAAGATACATTCTTAAACATTTAGTTAAAATTCTGATTTAAATCTTATAGAAAATAATCTTGATGTAGTTTTGCTTTCTTTAAATAGGAAACCATCTCTACTGGTCCATTTATAATGAAAACAACATGTCGAAAATGCCATGGTACTGGAATGTTCAATAGATATCCTTGTCTTGAGTGTGCTGGTAAAGGTTCCACAGTTCAACGAAAAGCTGTATTAATTAATGTTCCTCCTGGTAAGGTCTACCCTTCTGTGTAATATTGACATTTCTCCTTTTAAATAACAAAACTCTGTATTATGTTTTGGTGATATATTTATATAATAGCTACCTATTATCATTTTGACATAATGTTTATAACCTGAATATCATCTGTAAATTGCATGATTATGCATATATAATGCAAAAATAATTCAAAACACTGTAGAAAGAAGATCGTTGGATGTAAAACCATGACACTTGATTGATAGTTATTATTTGAGCTGTAAATAAGCTAGGGTTTTTCAAAATATTTATTAGGTTTTATAATTAAAAATCAATCAATTGTAATATTTTTCTGCATAACTTCAATATATATTGTTGCACAAAACTCATCTCTGTGTTATTTTAATGTGTAAAAATATTTTAGTTACAGTAATTTTTATTTTCATGCAGTTTTTTTAAAATATCAAAATATATTCTATAATATTGCTACTACTTATTATAAATTTTTATTGTCATGTACTTATATATTACAAGGAAATGAAAGTTTTTAAAAAAATATAACTCTATAAATTCTACTGAATTTAAAATAAAATAAATATTAATGAATCCTTAGACAATATCATATATGTCTTGATCATTTCTGCTTTAAATTTTCCTTCTTATATACATATTTACTTATTTGCATTCCAAAGACGCATAAAAATCATTCAAACATCAAATTATGTTTTATCAAATTATTAACATCAAATTATGTTTCATATTAGATGCTATATAATGCAAACTTAATTATTTATGTTGTTAATTTCTTATTTACATAAATAAGTGATAATTTGATTCAATAAATAAATTACCACAAATAAGTAATAATTGGATTGTGATTTTATTTACAATTCCTCATTTAAGCATATTATTTTGAATTCTCATATTCAATTATTATGTTAATAAATTAGTGTAAAAATATTTTTTACATTAGTTGACAAAATTATTACTTAAAAATTAGAAGAACCAGATGAAACAGAGTCTATGATTTGAAACAATTTCTCAGTATCCTTAAGAACATACAAATAAATTTCTGATTTTATTATTTTATTTTTTTTTCTTCCATATTTAAAATGTTAAGTTGGAAAAATAGTTTGTTATTTTGAGTGTGTTAAGTTTTTGAATGTACTTGAAGTATAATTTTCTTTTAACTTCCATTGTTTGAATGTAATAAACAAATCCAATATAGAATATGTTTTAGTTATTTTGAAAATGTTTGATTGCTTTTTTTTATTAAATGCTGTTCATAATAAATGAAATTTGACAATTTTGTTATTTTTCTGTTGGATAGGTGTCGAAGATGGTCAAACAGTTCGGGTGAAAGTTGGAAATCAAGAAGTTCTTGTAACGTTTAGGGTAACTATTTTAGATATTTTTTTTTATTGCTGTAAAATATATGTGGATTTTTGATAAATAATATTTAAATTAATTGCAATTGAATTCTGATTCCTGATTCATCTATAAACTGACATATTTTATCTTTTATGTCAGAGTTAAATTCATCTAATATTTCAAATTGGAGTTGTAAAATAGTTTCTTCCCTTTTTTGAATCCATATATCTATCATACATCATCGACAAACATCATATTAATTTATTTTTATCTTTTGATTGTAAGAAAATGATATGTCTAGGGTCTTAATGAAATGTTTTATTTTAAACTTGCTTAAGATTTAATGAGATTTGAGAAGAAATTGTTATAAACTAGTGAATTCTCCCTGAGATAAATAAAGCAATTATAAATTTATATCAGTCATATATTAATTACAACTGCTCTTTTAATAATAATAAATTTATCTATTTTGTTCAAAGATTGTTTAGTTGTAATCCTGTGTAATAAATCCATGAATCAAAGCATTAGCAATGGGATTAATAATCAAATATGTATAATAAATCATCACTTTTATTTCTTTCTTTCTAAAAATTTGATAGATAAATTTTAAATAATTATAAAGTTATTCATAATATTTTTTACATTGATTATGGTACTGAAAATTTTAATGCTTGACTTTTTTTACTAGAGTGTGTGTTAGTTTAAGAATTATTTTTGAAATATTTGGGAAATTTAAAGTAACCAATTTTATTCTTACACTTTTAGCAGTTCCAGTTTCAAAGGGATTAAGAATATACAACATTCAAGATAATTTTTGCAAATCTTCTCTTTCTCTTTTTAAAATTCTGTAATATAAAAATTTTACATAATATGAGGTATCTAATGTGACTTTGGGTTTTTAAAAGCTTTTTTGGTTTGGCTTGGGTTTCTGTAGCTTTGTATGTCAATTCTTTCAAATCATATTGTATTTACAGTTATTTAAAGAATTATTTGTTATTAAGGCACTCATATTTCTATTATTCTTTTGACAACTAAATTTAAAAAAAAATTGTGAAATTATCAATTAACTCAGTATAAGAGTTTTAAAAATTATGGGAAATTTGAAATGAATATTAAGTTACATGATACAGAATGGAACAAGGAATTAAAAAGTACTTAAGGAATTTTATCAAGAAAATCTTTTTATCTAATTTTAAAAAATGAGAAGCATTTTTTGTAATATATTTTGTTATAAAGTGCCCTAAATATCTAGATAAAAAAATGGAAATTTGTTTTGTTATACATTTATTGTTTTGTTTGATTAATTTGTTGTTTAGGTTTCTGAAAGTAAATATTTTCGAAGAGATGGGACAGATATACATACTGATGCAGAAATTAGTCTTTCACAAGCAATTTTAGGTGGAGAAACAAAAGTTCAAGGCCTTATGGAAGATATTGTTTTGAAGGTCTGTGAAAGAGTAATTATTTTCATTATGTATTTCAGGGATGCACAACCTATGGCCCATGGGCCAATTTTAGCCTGCATAGCTTTTGAAGTTGGCCCGCGAATGTTAATAAAATAAGACAAATTTAAAATGAAATGAAAATTTTTCAAATAAACAAGGAGGAAAATCTGATACAAAAATGATCCAACATTAGAATAAATAATTTACAGTTGTTCATTAAGTTTACTTTCTTTTTATTACACGGCATTTCAGTTTGTTCCCTTCATAGCTACCTGCCAGTACGAATTTTCTTATAGAAGTTCGTGGACATGAAAAATTTCCACACATGAAAATGCATTATGAGGATCAAATTCAAATCTTGTGTAATGCATTGGTAATCGGTTTTCAGATTTTGAAAAGTGCCAAAAAGATTAATGTGTTTTGTTCTCCATTTTTTGTTGATGTAAATCTTGCAGATGAGAATACGCAGTTAGCCTTAATTGATTTACAGAATTCTGATTTTTTTTAAAAATCAGTTCAAAGAAAAACATATATTAGAATTTTTTAAAGACTTAGCCGAAGAATTTTTGTGCTTAAGCAAAATGCAGCTGCAAGTGCAACTTTCTTTAGCAGCACTTGCATTTTTGAGCGAACTTTCTCACTAATGAATTTAAACAAATCAAAATAAGAAATAGAATAGCTGATGAGAACCTTTCTGCTATTCTATTTCTTATTTTGTTATACGCATTGCCACAACCAATCTTAAGACCAACATAAAATCAATAATTTCAAATATTCAGCCCCAGCCATCTTATAACTCTTACTAATTTTGATTAATAATTTTTTTCTTCAAAATTTAAATTGGTTTCACTGTATAGTTACCAAAAAGTTTTTCTCTGTTATTCTATTTCAAGTTTACCACTATTTTTAGCAGTGATTTTTTTTTTTTTTGGATTTTAAGTATTTTAATCATATTTATGCTTTTTGTGTTCTATTTATTTATTTATTGCTTAATGTGCGCATGAGTAAAATAAGTAAAATAATAATTGTAATTCATTCACATTTCCAAAAACAAAACAAAACAATGTTTTCATGTTTTAAATATGTTTTAACATTCGCTTGCTGCTTTGACCCTCGACATGATCCTTTTTCATATTTTGGCCCCTCATCCTGAAAAAGTTGTGCATCCCTGATGTATTTTAAAAGAGCTTATGCATATATTTATAATTAATATCCTTTTTAAATTTGCACTTTAACATATGTTTACTTAATATAAATATAGAATAGCATTCAGAGAATAAATTAACGGCATTTTGTTTAGCTTTGAAATGAAATCTTGTAAAGTAGGGACTAATAGTTAATAAAATCATACCAGAAAGTGTTATCTTCTTATAATTTTCTTTAAAAGATGTTTAAAAATATATTATGATAGTATGGTAAAGTATTTAAAAAAAAACAATGTTTATTTTAATTAAAAAGTCTGCAAGTATGTTATGCATATACACTGAAGTGACAAAAGTCAGGGGATGACTTTTAATATCGTGTTGGTCCTCCTTTTGCCCGGCGAAGTGCAACAACTCGACGTGTCCTGGAGTCCACAAGTCGTTGGAAGTCCTCTTCAGGAATATTGAGCCATGCTGTCTGTATAGACGTCCATAATTGTGAAAGTGTGGATGGTGCAGGAGTTTGAGCACGAACAGACCTTTTCGATGATGTCCCATAAATGCTCGATGGGATTCATATCGGGAGATCTAGGTGGCCAGATCATGCGCTGGAATTGTCCGGAATGTTCTTCAAACCAATCGTGAACAGTTCTGACCCGGTGACATGGCACATTGTCATCCATAAAAATTCCAAGTGATCTGCAAGCAACTGAATATAACCATTTCCAGTCAATGATTGGTTCAGTTGCACCAGAGGACCGAGTCCATGCCTCATTTATATATAGCCTCATTTTACATAAAGAATAAAAAATTTGTTTTGATGTTATTTATAATTAACAGAAAGTTGAAAGATTGAATATTTTTGTTTAAAATTTAGTTATATCTATACAATACTGCTTTGTGCTTCATTTTTTTAACTTCACTGTATTTTTATATGGAGATATTCTTTAGATAGCTTGTTAAAGATCTTTTTTTTTCTTTGCTTATTCTTTTGAAAATTAATTGTTTATAAATCGAACACATGTATAATGTTTTGTTCACGAGATGATTAATATTTAATTTGCAGTTGCTAACATTTTATAGACACATTGCTTTATAGATTGTATTTATTAAAATGAGTATTACGATATTTCAGATTCCTCCTGGCACGCCTTCACATAAAGTATTTAGATTTGCTGGAAAAGGAATTAAAAGACAAACTGGTTATGGTCATGGAGATCATTATGTTCACATCAAAATTGCCATTCCCCAGTATGTTTCCTATATTTTATACTAATTTTTAGTTCTGTAAGTCAACATGTTTAGTGTTTAGTTTTAACAATGAGGAAATAAAACACTAAAAATTATAATATAAAGATAAATATATAAAAAAAAAATTGTGTTATATATAAATGTAACTCTTTACTGAAACAAACTAATCATAGTTTATTTAGAAAATAAAAATTTAGAAAGAATTTTTTTTAACTAAGACAGTTTTATTTGCTATATAGGTCTCACAAAATTCAATGAATACGTTTGCCCTGCTCAGTTTTTCAAGTGTGATACATTTTGTAAGAAATTTTTTGTGGCTAAACATATTCTTCAGACTATTTTCTATATTTTCAGGTCTATATTTTTATAGGAGCAGTTAAAGAAAAATAAAATTGCACCAAATTATTGTTATCAAACTATTATTCTTTTTTTAAAAAATCTATTTGTGAATTATAGAACATAATTTTTCAAGAAACAACCTCACCTGTAAAACAATTCAGAAAAATTTATTTTGTTGAAAATTTTCTTATATTAAATTGTTATTAAAAAAAATCTTATAAGGCAATAAATATTTAGAAAAGAAAAATGAATCTAACACAACTCTTGTGACTGCAAGAAACTTGTTTTTCTGTATTATTTTTAATATAATCAAATTGATAGTTGGATTGTGTTTACAAGGTTTTAAAAATAGTTTCACTTGAATTCAATGGACAAAAAAATATAACTTCTTAAAACACATCTTTAAATATTAATTCATTTCTTACTTTGTAAATTGCTATAAATTAACCAGTGATATGAACTGTTCTGAAATATATAAAGAATTTTAGTTTGTCTGAAATTTGGACTTATTTGAAAATCTTAAATTTTACAATATTTCTTTTAAGAAAGAATTACAAGATCACAACATGATGTTTCAATCTGTTTCTTAAGCGTCTTTTTATATATATAGATCCATCCATCCATACGTTCGTTTACTCTGTTTTTTATATGCAAGATGCGAGTCTCCTTGCACCCAACTTTTATTTCTTAGTAAAACAATTAAATCAATAATTAGCAAATATTGAATTAAATTAAAATGATGAATGCTTAATTAGCTAATATGAATGCATATATATTCTGTATCTTATTCATTTGTATCTAGAACCTGTTACGATATAAGATTTCAAGATGCATGTGATAATGTATGTTAATCCCTAAAATTTACTTAATCTGTTGAATCTGCAAAAGAGATACAAGACACAAACATAATACAACAAGTGTTTTATTATATATATCCATAATTAATCCATTTGTATCTATAATAACCAAATAAAAAGTAGAAACTATGCACATATTTTAATTCTTATTTAGAAATTTAATTCATGGTTAGTTTGTATGCATTTTCTAAGGCATTTATTTCACTTAATAAAATTGGGCCTTGCATAAAATCCAGATGTTTTTGTGTATTAATCTTGTTTATCAATTTTTAAGCTTAAAAATTATTCTTATGTTAAGCAAAAGGTCCTATTTTTGTTAACATCATGATACATTAGCCTATGCCCGGATGATTTTTGTTTTTAATATTTTAAAGCATAAAAAATTGTTTTTTTTAAAAACATAATTTCTGTTTTAAATATAACTTTTAGGAAATTAACTTTTTTTTTTCTGTTTTAAATATAACTTTTAAAAGGAAGCCAAACTCGAGAATAGAAAAATTGTTGCCATGACCTTTTAATAAAATATTGAATCAATTTTATACATGATCTCTTTTTTTTTTTTTGAGCTCACCATTAGTGTTGTTTACTCCTGATCTGTATATAATTTTTACTTGCATGATGTGAATTAATTTCATATAACTCCATTTTGAAAACAAGATATCTACAAAGTCACTATTGACAAATATAATTAAATGATAAAACTTTCACAATAATTGACATCAAAGGGCAGTTGATAGATTATTGTCATTTTTGCAGGAACAAATGATATTACAGATGCTTTTAGTTCATCAGTTTGAATTTATGTATTGAAATGTATTATCTTGAAGCTTTGAAGATTTTTTTTGAAGATAATATGCGTATATAATATAATATGCTGCTTACTGGGGAGTCTTTCATTCTTCAGTTATAGCATCTAGTTTGGAATGGGGAATTGAACACTTTTTTTTTCTATATCTTTTCTATTTATATAAAAGTAGTTTTGTGAAAGAAGTGGTATTTTTTATTGAAATTTCAATCAGACTTATGTAAAAATGTGTCTTTTTTTTAAATGTGTTTTATAAATTTTATAGGAGACTCGGAAGTGCTCAATATGATCTAATTAAAGCCTTTGCTGAGTTGGAACAAAATACTCCTGGAACTATCCAAGGCATTTCATCTTCGAAAAGTAATTTGTAGTGTATATATTTCTGTGTTCCTATTTTGTTATACTTTTAGAAATAGTTTTAAATGACTTAATTAATTTAAACTGATAAGAAATGTTTGTCTTTCTGTTATTGAATTTTAATTCTTTGTATGCTAATAAGTTTTTATTTGTACTTAGTATAATCATTGTTTATAATATTAGAAATGTAAATAAAAATTATGTAAAATTTGATTTGAATTAGTTTAATAATTAAGTTAATTTTAATTGTCATTATTTATTAATAAAGCTATCTAGTTAAGAATTCTGAAAAATCTTAGTTTCACAAAAGATTGATATTGATCTTAAAATAATTGCATTATAAAATGCTATGGAATTTTTTATAACTATATAT
>JAOUZG010049462.1:2244935-2257379 GCA_026289955.1 Argiope argentata
CACACACACACACACACACACACACACACACACACACACACACACAGAGAGAGAGAGAGAGAGAGACTTTGTAATTTTCATTACTTTGTTAAAAGCTAAGGAAAAAGGGTTCTTTTTTCATACCTGTGTAGTTTAATGATGAATAAAACCTACTAGAGTGATTCCTCCCTTTTCTCATACTTTATAAAGGTATTACCCCAGAGAACGCCTTTTGTGACATTGGCATGAAGCAGTTAAAAACGATGAACTTTTGAAGTGAATTTAGCATTTTTACTGATTCGATTGTGTCATCTTTGGTGAGTCTTTCCACCTCAATCAGTTCTTTGCATTGCGGTACCATGAAATTAAGTAGTGGTTAGACTTACGACGGTACATATGTATCATCCCGTTGGTCCGTCAACTACGCGCCAAATTTCATTTTGGTGGCCAAATGTCTTGAATGGTTATGAATACGAGGCAAACTAATTTTGGCTCATAAGCTATCTATTAGGACAGTTTTTAGATTTGCCGAAAATGGTCGACGGGATAATATGTATTCACCCTTTTCGACTGCAGGAAACTTCTTAACCAACGTCATACAATGGGGTTTACAATAAATCTCTAGGATTTTTTGGTAGCCCAAATTCTGTAGTTCTGGGAGTTAATAGACTCTCGGAGGGTGAAATAAGTTCCGTCGGTGCAGAATATAATGAATAAACAATCACCATCTTTCCCTTTTTTTTTCCTTTCGCTTCCTTCTTTTTTGTTTTAATAAAACTTCGTCATTTCAAGTGTGTGTGCCAATTTTTACTTCTCTACAAACATTATTCCATGAATTATTGCATTTTTAAATATTAAAGGAACCCTGTACTTACTTTGATTCATCTCTTTGATGAGAAATCTTTGTTTGGTGGCGAAGAAGCCCATATTGGTGAAGACAGCACAGGCCAGGATGCCCTCTTGTTCTTTCCGGAGCTCAGAGATGGTCAAGACCCCGCCAGATGGACTGAGTCTCATGTTGCTGGGCAGACTGCTGTACTCTCCGTCTTTCTCCAAATACCACTTGAACTTCATGTTGGCTGGTGGCAGGCTGACGCGCTTCATATTCAGCATCAACGTTTCTCCCGGATAAACGAATCCAAGATCTGCAAGGAAAATAGAAACAAAAGCATCGGATTATTGATTTCCTTTCAACTTAAGTAATACTTTTAAATCTAACTTAATCCACCATTTTTAAAAGAAAGTTATGTGGAATTTTGCCAATAAAACATGCACGGGGAACACATATTATCTATGAACTTACTCCAAAATTTTTATTTTGAGATGTATATACTTTCACAAGAAATCTTTGGAAAATAATCATGCAATTCTATTTTCTAATGTACACGGAATATATAAAGTAAAATTATTGAAATTGCCTCTCAGAGGCATTGATACAAGAAATAATATGAGAGGGAGAGGCAATAGCCAAGCAAGGACAAGTAGAAATTAACCTTTTGGTTCGGCACGATCTTTTGGACTTGGTCTAGGGGTCTAGACCAAGGGGATCAGCAGCAGCAACAACAACATTAATGTAATTGTTGAAATATCTTATTCCGAAAATTTGATCCCTTTCTTGTTTTAGTTTCCCTGATTTGCTTCTGAATGGTATATGATCAATTAGAATACCCTTTTTTTGAACTTCCCTCAGTTATAATTGTTACTTAACTCAATGGCCTCACAGACCATGTAAGTACCTGTCGATACTGCTATGTTCAGTGATGGTGGGGTGGTCAGTTGTACACAAGAAGAAGAAGTCCATATAGGTCAGGGCCTACAGTGCTCATATCTGCTTCCTTGAGCGAGGGTCCTGGGGTGCGATGTATCTGTTCCAGTTACTTGGTCAGCCTAACGTGGAATCCACAGTGTTTAGTTCCCAAGCAAGCTTGACCTTCATTTTATCGACCCGCTGAAGGGACGAAAGGCTGTCGACATTGCCCAGCTTGAGGGTCGAACCTCGAACCTGCGCTTTGGGAACTCGAAGTGCTATCACTACATCATTGGACTTCTTTTCTCAACTATATGTTGTTCTTCAGCTATATTCAGCAGTTAATTGTATGACAATGTTGGATGCTGTTGGAAGTTGGACAGGATTTGGATACTAGCTGATGAAACTCATGCGTTTTAATAGAATCATAATGGAGTTAATCGAATGAATAGTTACGTAAAAGCAGAAATGACCATAGAAAGCATCTCAAAAGGACATTCACAAACTTCAAGGATAAGTATTACCTACAGGAAAAATTACTGTAGCTATACATCATACTGTCGCAGTTGTTAAGTATGACTGGCAACTTTAGCTTATGAAGTTGATAAAGAGAATGATGCGCCAAATAAAACAATTCTTAAAAGTTCAATAATAAAAGTATTATATATCGTCTGACCTGTGGGCATGACCCTAATTCTGAAGTTGAGAGTGTCCATAAGGTGACCTTTAGTCACTCGCTGCTTGTGGATTTTGGCATAATAATTGATGATGGTGGCCGAGAAGTAGTTGAAGTCGATGTCGATCTCGGTGATGGGGCTAATGCGCATTTCGTGGCCTCTGCTACCGATTACAATGTTCCATAATGGGTTTTCTGGAAATGAAAACGGAATTAGCATTAGGAGACTGAGGTAGATTAAGCAACAATTGATAAATTGCAAATTTTATAGAAGAGCAAAATTAAGTTTTCTAGAAAGTTATGCCACTTCTTGTCTTTTTATTGTGAACATGATTTTGCTTTGGGTTAAGGTCTTTGAAGCCTTAAAAGGAGTAGGCAACAAATAGGCGATTTATCACTTTTGGGGCATCAATTTTCGATTTTAGAGTATTTAGAAAGTAATATAGAAGGTGGTCCCCTTTGGTGATTCATCGCCAAAAAATCGGTACCTTTCTGTTAAGCGTCCGGTTAAATCGCCAAAGAAATTTGGCGCATTTATACATTATTTGCCATTTTTTCCCTTTAAAATTGCTATAAGAAATTAGGCGGAATGCATTATTAGGCAATTTTTTACTTGCGAAGGCTAACGGAAAAACTAAAAATCCTTAAAAAAATAGAAATTTAATTTGTAATTGAATTCAATTTTGTAATTTGTTTAAGCCAATGGCAATGGTGTTACATTTTTTCGTCCTTAAAATACTTTTTATCATGTGAAAACATGATGTTGTATTGGTTTGAGGTTTTGAAAGCCACAAAATGAGCAGGCAGAATTTATCGCTTTTGGGGTATCCATTTTCCGCATTCAGGGTTATTACAAAATGGCAAAGATGGTTGTCACATTTAGCGATTTATCGCCCAAAAACGTAACAAATTGGCACGGATGTTCACCATGTACTCGATTCTTGATATATCGACTCATGAGCATTCTGATAGTCACATACTTGTTTCGAATCTGTATAAATTGGTTAATGACTTAAATTAATTAATACGAATAATGCCTTAAAATGATAATTTTCTCACATGATAATTTGAGGTAGCACATTTCACTTTTTATAAATTGTTAAAGTTATTGATATTTTTTCCTGGTTTCCTTCGCATGTTTTAATAATTTTTCTCTACATTTTTTCTTTAACCTTCCTACATTTTTCAAGCAAAGTTGGTTTCTTACTTTTTAATAAACGAAGTATATTAAGCATTGTAATTGTCAAACGAATCCTAACTCTTTTTTTTTTTTTTATGATTCTTCCTGTCTCAAACCTCGCTGAAACCTAAAACACAATCTTAGAGCTATGTCTATACATCTATAAATACAAATAGATATTTTGGTTTGAGGTTTTTGAACCAAATTTATAGATTTCTCCCGAGATTTGAACGAAATAGGTTCACAAGAAGTCTGCTTGGCTGGTTCCCCAAATATATGTTAACATAAAAAAAATAAATAGCTGGATTTCGGAAATTAGCTACTCAGGTTTAGCACAATATATCCTTATTAGATTTTGAATAAATCTTTGAATTAATCTGCCAAATTTTTGATCACCTATTAGTCTGTACTTTCGTATGTAGATAAATCTGGTAACTCAATAACTGCTATTATATATTCAATGCATAAAAGAATAACTTCCGAAAATATTAATTTAAATGGATCTGATTCATGCTAATTCCAGGGCCGAACATCCTTCGCCTGCTGTGGTGTGGAATTTTGAAAACGGGGTGCCAACTCCGTTGTCTACTCTTCATCTGTTCCAGCTATAAAATTATGAGGTACGTCTCAAATTAACTCTAGTATTTCTTTAAAATGGTGATTGTTAATAAAACTGAATTGATCTCAAAACTGAAGTAAGAACTTCTTAAAGTTTGAAACTGAAATATCGGTCGATCTTCTTATTCATATATGATAAAATTAAATGACGTAGGAATCACACTAAAAGAATATTATTTTGCACGTTTGAGGATATCGATTTCGAAACAGAGTATTTCAATAACATAAAGTGAATGATAACATTAATCACAGTCCCATAAAGCAGTATACACTATATGTTTTCTACTCCATAGTCTTATGTGGAAGGAGGAATATTCTGAATTATTTGAGTTCCACAGTATATATGAGAGTGAATCACCATAACACTTAACATACCTGGATCTATAACATATTGTTTCTTTTTCTTCGACTGATACAAATGGAACTCCTGCGCCCACTGAACCTCGGGGTTAGCTTTCTTGTGGAATGCCAGCACAAAAGTCACCGTATCTCCAATGTTTCTGTCCAGATAGCAAGTCCTGGTCAGTCCGTCCCAGTCGTCACAAGGAAAAGCTGGTCTTAGGTTGCCCGTACTGAAAAGATGACACGAATAGGGTAGAACTGGTTCGTTAATTAATCAGAAAGTATGTATTTTTAATTATATTTTGTGAAAGCAAAACCACTCAAAACTAGAGTGAACTCCTAGTATTAACAATAAAGTTCCTTCCAAATTCATGATTGCCAAGCGTTAAGTCTATTTTCATACTCTATTGTGGTTATTAAAAGAGAAAAATGACTTCAGCCCTACAATTAAATGATTTGTAGTTCCATATTGGGTGGTATAAATACATAAAATCCAAACTTGAAGTGATTTTTTTTCTCAAATTGATTACTATCACGAGATTAGAATCGATTTATGTTAATTGCTATTTAAGTTCTAAAATACCGGGTGTCCAAAAAGTTCCCGTAATCCAAATTTAAAAAATTACTGTCCATGATTTTTTTTTCAAGTATATTAAATTTTGCCATACGAGCAGTGAAACTATGGACATGCTTGAAGCTTTTTTCGGCGATCGACTTATCTCAAAAAATCTTTGGCCACCTCGATCCCCTGATCTGACCATCCCGGACTTTTTTCTGTGAGGATATTTAAAGGACAAAATTTATGAAGGTGATCCTCAGACAATGGATGATTTGAAAATCGTAATTACCCAAAGGATACAAGAAATCACTCCCAGCATGTTAAAACGCGTTTCGAAAAACATGCGCAAACGAGTTCAGCTTCGTCCTCAAGAAAGGGGTAGGCATTTTGAGCATTTATTATAAATGTAAGTTCGGTATTTTTTCCTTAGTTATGTTAAACGTGCTTTTTATCATTGGCATAAAAATAATTCTTTTTAAACCAGTTGTTTTTGTAAAATAAATTCACAAATCACTAGTACGGGAACGTTTTGGACACCCTGTAGTATCTCATCAATAAGAATACATACTTGTATAAAATTTCAAAATCCTAGTCCTCCACCAAAAAGGGCGTGCAAAGAATTTCAAAATTATAAATAAGAAGCAATTGAAAAAAAGACGATTAGAAATATTTAATGCAATATTAGTAGAATAAAAAATAAAAGTCATCTTACACGAATTACTAAGGAACAAATTTTTATTACCATAAACAATTTATAGTTTTAAATCGTTGAAGATTTTCATGCAGAATGCTAATGTGCGAATTTAACCAACTGCTAAGAAATATGAAGAATTCAAATATTATGGAATAAACAAATTTATATAGATTAATAAGCATAATATGTGTGTGCGTGTGAAGTATGATTTTGACTACTACTTGGTGAAGGAAAGCTACAGACAAAGATGAAATTCGCAACTGAAAATAGAGAAAGTGTCAGAATTTTTCCCTATTACTGTTTTATTACGAAATACTGACAGAGATTTATTTGACATTGTCTACCTAGGAAAAGGAATCTTAGGTATTTTTCAAACATCTGCATAGGCGTCAGGGATTCTTATCCCTTCGCTCGTGGCCCGAGACACAAAAGAAAATGAAATAGGTAATTTTGCGTTAGCCAGGCGCATGCGAAAAATGAAATACTCACAATGATTTGACGATTTTTTGCCTTAAAATCTTTGTAAGAAATTTGGCGGAATTATACATTACTTGGCGATTTTTCGCCTGCTCCTAGCTAACGGAAAAGTGCAAAGGAATATTTTAGAGAGTGTGCTGGCGATGGTTAAATAAGTAAAAATGTTTTGGATCAGGTAATAAGATAAAATTTTATAATAAAGTTAGCATGGATAAATTTAAGATAAAAAATAAGAAATTAATTAGATTTTAAATTAAGAGATATTGCGCGCACACGCACAATTCCGTATACTCACGTGAAAGGAGTTTCAACTCCGGCTTTTTCTTTTAGAACAATATTTTCCATCGCCAATGCCTTGCATCCGATGCATTCACCAGTTTCATTTGTAGCACTAGAAAGATATGGAAACAATATAATGTCTTATGTTTCAACAACAATAGATCATTTAATAAAAACAGTTTTGGTTGAACTCTATTTTAATATTCCCTTTCATACTACCCAAGATACGAAATTCGTAATTAATTAAAAATCAAGATTTCCGAGAATGGAAACATTCTGTTAATAGAGTTAAAAGAAGAGCTATTTCGCTTGCTTGTTAGGTTACCAGATTGGTGACAAATTCAAAGTAAAAATTAAAACAGTTTTCAACCTATATTTTGATTAAAGCGTTAGTTAAAAATTAACGCTAAATAAAGTAAATAAAAGTAACTAATTCAGATAGTAATAAAGTGCAAAAATACATTTTATACCTAGAATATGTATTAACGCAATAACAGTTGGATATTATTCAATAAATAGACAAATTAATAATCATTGATTACTTCAAATTAACATTTGTTTAAAATGTAAATGAATACTTTTCAGTTAGCTTGGTGCAAGCAAAATAATCGCCAAAAGAAATTTGGTGGAATTCTACATTATTTGGCAATTTTTCGCTTGCGCCTTCTAACGGATAAGTACCTGTAATGGATATTAACCTCTTTCTTGTAATGACGTATCAGCATTTTTAGCTCTTAGTGTAAATTTTAAAAAAAGTTTTGAAAATTTCATATTCCTATCGGAAATGCGAAAAACTAATGTTAACATTTTTTTTGATTTGACATGATGTTGTATGATCTCATCTTGTTAATGTTTAAAAAGAAATGTATGAATTTTGGGAACTTTTTAGAGTTTTCTATGGTAACTGTTTTAGAATGGGAAAAAAATTCTGCAAGCTCAATAAAAGATGGTTCTTATGCGTATTTTGTTACTTTTCTGTTAGCCAGGGACCAGCGAAAAATCACCAAATAATGTAGAATTCCGCTAAATTTCTTTGGTGAATTTTCGCCGGTGCCCGATTAATGGAAAAGTACTCTTATTTTTATATGTAAGTAGATGGACGGAGAGAAAAATCTGAAAATGAAGCTTTAATCTACAACAAAAGAAAAAAAAGTATTAGCTTAAATATTTTCTAAAAATTTTCGATTAATATTAGGAATCAAGATTATTTTCTTACAAATTAAATAGGTTAATGTCGCATTTTTGTTAAAAGGTTTTTGTCTCTAACAATGAAGTAATGGAAATGACATAACAAGAGTTACTTCTCTTTGTTTATATGATGTTTGTTGATGAGATTCAGTCTTTTATTTATTTATTACCGTGAAACGAGTTTATTTCTGAACGAATTTTTAATTTTGATCCGTATCTAGATGATGAGATGACCATCTGAAATAATATCTGGTCTTAAGATTTTCATATCACATCAACTATTGTATTAAATATCAACAAATGAAATGAGGGCACAAAGTGGAAGTTGAAAGAGGCCCTAATAATTCGCCAAGACCTGCCATTAATTTAAAAGTAAATCATACCAATAACCGTGGTGGGGAATAACAGAAAAATGCGATTTGTGTCTTCCAATGGATTATTTAACTGAAAATTCTAGTTAAAAACTTGATTGTATACAACATTTTCTGACTTATATTTGCAATTTAATACTGTTACTAATTTGAAATTAAGTTCTGATCTTACTTTAAAATATACCTTATGAATTCATACTTACTTTGACAATATTAAAGTTTCAATTTCTTGTCTTAGAAATTTATTTTCATCGGCCACTTTTTTACAACTGGCACAAGGGGTTGTGGTTAAGGGCCTACCTTCTTCTGTAGTTGATTTTTGTTTCTTAGAAGTCGTTTCATGAGTGCTTAGAATTTCAGTGGACGACATTAAAGTACTAGAGCTAAGTTCTTCGCCAATTTCATCCTCAAGTTCCTGGATTAAGTCTTCCTCTTCAAGATCAGGCTCCTCGGTGTCCTCGTCGAAGGTGGTGCTTTCGTGGACATCGGTGGTGCTTTCGTGGACATCGGTGGTGCTTTCGTGGACATCAGTGTTGCTTTCGTGGACATCGGTGGAGCTTTCGTGGACATCGGTGGCTTGACGGACATCGATTTCTATGTCTCTGCGCACTTCCGAGTCTCGCCACGCTTCTTTGTTGATGTGGATTTTTGGGGTGCTCGAGAGGCTTCTGACCAACATCTGTTGGGCATGGGGTGAAGAAGAATTTTTCCATAAATGGTTTACTGGAATATTCTGAATCCTTTGAACATGTACAACGAGAAGAAATGAAATCTAAAAAGGAAAGACAACTTACAATTAAGATCCCAGTTCCAATATCAACTAGATATATTTAGGCTACCATATTCATTAGTTTTAAAAATTACATTTTGGAGATTGTAGATTATTTTTTAGTTTAACCGTTTCATTTTTTTCAAACATAGCTGATTTATAGCTTAGTTTATATAGATTCACAGCGTAATGTATTTTATAGAATAAAATGCCATTCCAAATTCTAATATCCTAGCAAATTTATAATTTTTAAAAAAGTTTCTATTGATATGAATGTTGATTTTAGTTATGCAAATTTTACAAACATAAATATTTAGGAAGTACATCTTATAAAGACTTTCCAGTCATAGAGGGCATTTTTTGAACTAAAAAAATTACTGATTTAAAAGTGCCATAGTTAGTTAAAGTAAACAATTATTATTATTATTTTTGAAATTGACAGTACATTCAAAATCTATGCTTCTACGATTCGGTATTTAAAATTTAAGATTTTTTTTCAACAGAACATGAAAATATTTCAATTTGATTAGCTTCTTACTTTTTTTATGATTTACGATTTTAAAACTATATTTGAACTTGCAATATTTTGTATTAAGAATTTTTAGTTAAGATAAAAATGCTAGCATTTAACTATTTTTTTGAATGGCATTTTTATTTTAACATATTTAAAATACTAAGAAAATTTTGCAATCACAAAAAATAGTAATCGAGATTTTAAGGAATTTTTAATTTTTTAACGTCCCCGAGTTCTAAAGACCCATTTTTAGTATTAATTTTGTTTGTTTTATCTGTGACAAAGATAACTGGAAGACCCTTTGAAATGAATGAAATTTGGTGCAAAATCTTTGAACCAAATTTGTCGCCAGCAAATTTTAAGCTTAATCCATTCAGAAGATATCTGTTTGTCCAGCTTTCTGAAAATAAGTTTACATAAAAAAAAAGACGGCTAAATGGATGAAATTCAGTTTATAATGCAGACATGTATGTATACAATATTGGGTCAAATCCGAAATGAGATTGCCCTCACCCCTCTCCCCATCTGTTGGTCTATAGTTCTAAAAGCATGTAAATACAATAATTCAAAAACGCAAACGTTTAAACATATGAAATTTGGTATATGATTTTGTGATTACAATCATAGTTTTGTGCTAAATTTTGATTTCAATCTATTGGAAAACAACGCCTATTTTCAGGTACTTGTTGATAAATATAGGGATTAATCGATAAATTAATAGCCAAGAATATGTCGATAGATTCAGTAAAAAATGTTAGATTCACGCCAAAGATCAATTTTTTGTTTTTATTTTTTCTCTAATGCCACGCAATGTGTTCGTGACCTCACCTCCGACCCGTAATTGTATGCGGAAGAAGAATAGAATTTATAATTTAGAGACGCTAAATAGTTTTAGGGAGACAACTTCGCCTGATTGAGATTTTAAGTAACTGTAAATTTTAAGATGCTGCTAAACTCCACCTCCTTCCAAACTATATCAGCCCCAAACTTGGATATTCCAAATCTGTCCCGTAGAGAGATAACACTCACCCACCCCATCACTAATTCTATTTTTGTTATGAGTAAAGGTGGCAATATGATGTCATGGTTATTGATTGCTTTGAGAAAGTTTACGACCATAAAAAGTAGAAAATATGATAAGGTATTAAATTAAGTCGTATTTAATCTCTATAACATTTTGACATTTAACAGAGGGAGTGGTCTTCCCAAAACTCACTCGCACACTCTAATAAAGGCACAACTCTTCTTGCATTGAAGATAATCGTGAGCCTTGGGACAGGGCTGTCAACACCACAAGTGTAGAATTTTTTTATGTTTTATTTTTATGTTGAAAATTTGGCAATTTAATTTGGAAAGCTAATACATACATAATACCTAAGCGCATTTGGTAACGAATAGTTATGAAAACTCGGCATTTGGAATAAATTTAAAGTTTTAAGGAAACCTAGCGTGTGGTCTTTGGCAATTTTTTCTGAAATAACACTTATACTAGCGAATATGAGAAAAAAATTCAAAACGTTTCCTTCCGATTTTTTTAAGTCGAAAAAATTACCTTTTAAAAAGTAAAATGTATATATAAAAATATCAGATTTTTTCTGTGTGTACTAAGTAATTAGGTAAAAAATTTCTCCCGATTTCTAGAATTATTTTATCTTTTGATTAAACTACTATGAATTCGTATTAATGAATGTAAAGAAAATTGAAAATGCTATTTAAAATACTTCTAAAATTAATGTATAGCCAGAAACATCAATCGTCATCATCAGAATATCACCAATTAAATTCTCCAATTATCTTTAGTGATATGCTTTTCTACAAATTCAAAAGGTAGAAAATAAAAATATTGTATAAACTATCTGTTGAAACTTTCGAAGACTTAGAGAAAAAAAGTTTAAAATTATGTTGCAAGTATGAAACAGAAGAAACTCAAGAAATGAGGGGAAATGCTCACCACTATGGAATATCTGTAAAGTAAATAAAATCGTGTTTTAGCCAAAATCATTAGAAACATTACTATTTTGCACCTATTTTACATTGTCTACATTTTCGTCTGAACGAGAAGCAAATTTATCTCCATTATTCAACACTTGAATTGTTGGGAGAAGATGTTAAAGAAGCCATTAGTAATTGTTGTGCGTTGTTTATTGAAAAACAAAAATTAGGGACAGAAAGCAATTGTTGTTGTTTGGTATTGTTTGGATTTATTTTAAAACTTTTATTTTTCATAATAATATAAAAAAGGGAAATATATTAAATTAACAAAAAATAATTAAAAAAAATCTTAAATTTTAAATTTAGTTATTTATTTTTCTTGCTAAACATAATATTTAATTAAACTTTTAGTTATTTCTAATTGGAAAAATTTAGCCAATGATTTGAATAAAGAATTCAGGCGTCACTAAGCCAAACTGAAATCCAGGAATATATCTTCTATTTATTCTTATGAATCTGAAAGATATATCATCAGCTTTCCTATCGTTTATAAATTTCTAATATTTTTAAAAAGATTTTTAGGAATGAATGGGTTCTGATTTTATATTTCTAATGTTTATAATAATAATTATTATTATTGATTATATTCAGTTTTTGAAGAATTAGGGTTTTTAAGATTTATTATAAATGATTTTAAAATTAATTTAGCGTTTTTGAAATTGAATATTAGGTGCGACAGGAGAGAATATCACCCTATTTTCGCCAAGGATATTTAGCGCCAAATATGACAATCGATGTTGTCGTTGGAAGGTATCTTCCTCCGGGAGATGTGACGGAAGAGCGTAAAGAGTTGGCGACTTTGACAAGTGCGCCAAGGGGATGATGTTCTCTTCGGATCAACCGAATAATTTAAATACTTCGCACAAATTTGAAGTTTTTAGAATTTAGACAGCACAACTTCCAGATTCTTAAGTTTCTGGGCATTTTAAAGCCTTTTAGAAATTGTTTATGCTTATTGAAAACCTGATACGATTTACTAATTTATTATTTATTTATTATTTATTTTTGTCCTGTACAATTCATTCCCGGATTTAAAAACCGGAGAGAGAGAGAGAGAGA
>JAOUZG010049462.1:2269233-2280256 GCA_026289955.1 Argiope argentata
ATATATATATATATATATATATATATATATATATAACAAGTAGTGGAATATTAATATAATATTAAATAAATAATACATAAATGTAAGAATTGCCATTGTATAAACTCGTCATAACAGAAAATGTAGTACTTTTTCCATGACGAGTATGCTCGTTGAAAATAAATTAGCAAAAAAAATTGTGTTAATAATAAAAAAAGTTGTGTTAAAATAAGCAAAAGAAATAAAAAAAAATCCCTGAAATTCCTCGGGGCTCGAGGGGTCAGTATTGTTGGACGAAAGTCTAACCTCACTTAAAAAATCTTTTATTTTAAAACCCTGCCTGAAGGTGACGCCTGGCAAAGTCTTCAGGCCAAGTTCACAATTTATTTTTCATTCTTTTTGCTTTTTTTAACTTAATGTTTGTTATTAATTTGATTAAGTTCATCTGTGTTTTAGGAATAACAGTATTGGCGCTCTCTGAATACAATTGTATCTTTTTAAATTTGATTCAGAAATAAATTTTCCGTTTTTTTTTAGCTTAATTCAAAAATAGTTTTTAATTAAAATTTCATAATGTTTGTATTTTTGATTATTCTTCTCGTCAAAAACGAATTATCATGTTAAAAGGCGTAAGAATAAAAAGAAATATAAAAAGTTCCTTTTTTTGAATTTATCTTAAACTATCCACTTAAGAAATTTAAAAATGTACTCTTAATTATTTTCATGATTATGTAACCGTAGCTTAACGTATTCACCTTTCATAATAAAAGTTTTCCATTCTTTCTTTTACAAAAATTTATTTTTTCTCTTAATTTTTTTTGGGTTTGAAATTAAGTATTTGAGGTATCGTAAATTAAAACGCATGCACTGTTTTCGACCGTCCATATGTCTGCTCTCAGATATATATTCAGTGATGTCAGTTTTATTTCATGTTTAACGTTTATTCCTCTGATATTTTCTTTAAAAAATTCACTTTTAATGACAGTTAAGATTATTTAATGCAAAAAGCTATATTTATAAGTAACTAAATCCGTCGTATTCACACTAAATAGAAGTATCGAATGTTTTTTTTAGTCACTGCTTGTATTCATAAGTACATTTCCATTTTATTCATACTAAATAGTACGGAAATGCACAGATAAATATAAAAGCAATATCTAAAAATACGTGCAATATTTTACATATATATAATACACGATATGCAAATAAATATCAGAAAGTAATAGAAGCAATAATTAAACTTGAAAACTGCACTCTACTGTTGTTGTTGCTTCTTGTGGCCCTTGCCATGGACAAACTCGCTGAGATAGTCAGCGATGTAAGCCTGATAAGCGTCTTTTGTTTTGTAGTAGCGCCAACTAAGGCAGGGATTACGACTTTTGCTACTCACTCATCACAGTCACTTGCACAGCCCCTTTTCACAGGGGGGGGCACATTCACATTCCTTACAGATAAAACACAGAACAACCATGCCCGAACCGGGACTCGAACCCTTCACACCCAGACCACGGGGAAGACGCGCTACCCCTGTTCCACGACTCCAGTGCACTCTACTGTAGAATGACTAACAAAGTTGACATTCAAAAATAACTTTAAAACATTTCTATTGTATAAAAGAAAATCAGATATATATTTTTCTTTTTACTAAGAGACATGATAAAAAATGTAATGCATATCTATAATTTAATTTACTTTAACCAGATGTCATCCCCCCTCCCCCCGGTGAGAACCATATAAGGAGGATGAGATACTTTCGGTATGATGATTGGATCTCGTAAACATGGAGAGTACACAAATAGTTGAGGTTTGGCTCCTCCCCTTGATGACGGGACGTACTTCCTACGAGAAAGGTTGTATCGTGGTCGGTGATGATCCTTCGGACTCAACCACAGTTCTTTCCAGGGTTGCTGTTCCTGCGGTCTGGTCATTCAGTTTTATGGATTATTCTGTGTGCTTTCGGGAAGGTCGGTGAGTCTAGTATGGCATACCAGATGCCAAATTTCTTTCCGTTTATTTTGAATTTTTAAGCTGTTTTGTTCAAATTCACATACAAAGATAAAAAATAATTCATCAAAACTAATATTATCCATTGTTTGACAAAATAAAAATACGAAAATTATGAGTTAGAAGTCCAACTCTACTTAAAATTTGCTAAGCAGAAATTACGTTGTTTATCCTTCTCCCTTGTTCTTTTCCATTATATTATTGATCCTTAAATAAAAAAAAAGTCTTTTTTTGTTTCATTATTAAAAAAGAATCACGTTAAAAAATAAACGAGCATCTGTCGCTTATCATATTAGCATTTAATTGAGGCATTCAGAACGTGAAGCGTGTCAAATGTTAGAAAAAAACAGAGCTGGAAATGAATCAGATTTTTTAGCTATCTTGTTATTACAACGAGTAATTTGATTACATGATTATTTTACAAGAAAAAAATGTTAAGATAATTTTATGTTTCCTCCGTGAATATCTAATATTTTTTAAAAACAACAATAGATAGTTTTTTTCAACAAATGCGCAATTAAAACATTCCTTTCCATATTAAACTCAACGAACAATAATGGAGCAAATTATTATTCTTTCTTGGTTTTTGAAAATAATCCTTGTAGTTTGAATTAGAGCATTCTTTTTCAGAGAGCTTTATAAAAAATAATTATTATAAAAACAATCCATTTCAATACTATACATTTTTCTATATGAGTAAAATAAATGAATGATTAAAAATTGGAGAGGAAAAATCTGGAAAGTTTAGCTGCTGTAGAAAATAGGCCTTTTCAATAAAGGTTGTCTGTCCTTAAATATTTAGATGTTGAAGACTAGTTAAGTTAAACGTAACCGGATGTATCGATCCGTCTAAAGACATACGGAAAAAAAAACTGAATGATTAGTCCAACGCCACAGCAGCACCAGTGTGAACTATCATTGAGTCCTAAGGGTCATTACCGGTCATGGTATAACTTCCCGTGCGAAGTATGCTTCGTCATCGATGGAAGGTAGTCGACCACCATCCTTTCTGTATCCACCAGGGTGACGAGAACCAGCCTTTATTCCAGAACCTTCTCATTCACATTTCTGTCTTCCCCCCCCCCCCCCATCGGTGGAAGGTCTGATTAAATAAAAACTTTTAGCAGCATTTACTTGTCGTTACAAAATTAATATTTTTGGATGACGTTTTGTTTCGTATTTCATTATTAAATTTCCTGTAACGGTAAATATAGACATATTGTCACAATTATTTAAAAAATTTTTGATACATATATCATAACAGATTTGTTCAAGTGAATTATACAAATATCCGGATACAAATTTGCGAGATTTGATTTTATGCGAGTAATACCTGGTTAAATCTCCATTAACTTCAGTTTTATAGGACAAGCTGTCAATTAGTTGTTGAATAATATCTTCAGTGACTTTTGAACATCATGAGCACGATCTCATACCAAATCTTATTCTGTATCTTTAATAGTGATCTGAATAGATATTGTTACTTATCTGTAATAATTCTACTCTGTGCGGTTAGTTTCCTTTTAGGAAGAGTTTATTCCCCGCATTTGGTAAAGAATTCAACAGTTTCTTCATTTAGCTACAAAAAAGTTCCAGAAACTTCTAAGATTTTAGCATTTTATCGTATAGGAGCAAAGATAAAATTTCTCTCTTGAATCCTCTTTGCTGTGCTACAGAGAATTTAAAAATACGATAGACAGTGTTTGTTTCTGAAGTGTCGATCTTCAACGAATTCTGTATGAGTGGTTTACGATTTTGTTTTCTGAAACTATATACTGTTTGCATTCTACTGTTTTATTGTAAATGCTATTCCTGTGCATTCTTCAGCTTGCATTGCTATTGTGCATTCGGTTTTCTTAAAGAACCAAGCACCTTTATTACTTAAGAAGATTTTATGGTTGGAGGTATATTAGGAGGTTTTGATGTCTTCGAAATATACTGGCATAAAATATTTTTACCGGCTTTTACTAGTTTTCCGTTATTATTATGTATAGCTCTTTGACAGCAGATGCGTTTTTAAAAGGTTGACGGACAACTATATACTTTATACATCATGTTATTCATTACATTATTGGAATTTTCACCTGAAGTAAAATCTACCGGACAGATTTTTCTGCAACTTTTTCTGAGCTTTTCTGTGTGTTTATTAGTAATATAAACGGGGATTCAGTTAAGGCATTGACATTTAAACTATTGTCATCTTAATCTAATAACGATTCAAAATTCCCTGATACACTTTCATATAACTGGGAGATTGATATAAATCACACAAATAGATTATAAATAATTATTTTGAGATATGTTTGCTTATTTTAGGCATAAACATTTTATAGGATCAACATGTTTTGAGGGCTTTATTCGTTCGTCCGCAGATCTAGGTGCCCTTTTCAAGGATAAACAGCAATCTTTTATAGCGCTGTCTTTCAATTTTTCTGCTTTAAGTTAGGGTCAAATGAGTTTGTTGTTAAAGTAAAAGAAAGATAGATGTATTGTAAATCTCAAATCTGATTTTTGTTTTTGATCTTTTTTGAAATCTTATATGGAAATTTGGAGAGGGGTTAAATTTCTAGTCACATTTTCAATAAATATTCATGTAACTTGCATTCTGTTGGTATTCACGTTGTAAATAAATAAATTAGTTATTTTTAAATATATTGATTATTTATATAATTACATACGTATATCTCAAATATATTAAAATTTTTAAAAAAAGGGTATTGAAGCTTTTTTAGAATATCACCCTGCCGAAATTTTATACATTTTTTTCATTAAAGTTATAAAAGAATCAAATCTGAAAGGAAAAAAAAATTGACAATAAAGCTCATTGTAGAAAATATTTTGCAAACTTTTAATTTAAAAAGCTATGGTTACACAAAAAAGGTATTACTTTATATGGAAACCGAAAAAAAAACATGTTTCATCTCATGCTTGTATTTATTAAAATACTTTCTGAATCGTAATTTTCCACTGTTGTAGCATAACTGGGCAACATTCCGGCAGAGAAATTAAGCAACAAACTTCGCCCACGAAGAAAATGTTTTTAAATTGTGACGCAACGCAATGAAAAAAAAAATAAAACGTAAGAAGAAACGTTATTTTAAAAAGTGTTGCTACTCTCTGGAACTCTTTTTATTACTTTTCTGTTCTAATACTTTATAAAAAAAGATTCCTTTTTTTATTTTCTTTAATGTAAAATGCAAATATATGGGTCTTTTTGATATATGAAAGGTGTGCTGGTTGTCCATAATTAAAGTTTCCTGTTTCAGCGTTGCCTATGATTACAACTATTCATTAGAGAAGGTCGGAAATTTTACATTTGACATTTAACTAGCAGTACTTGCACGACAAAAAGAAAAATTAGCTTTAAAATTATTTCCTTCTTTTCGGCATAATGAGATTTGTATTGCTGTTTAAAATCAGACGTAAACAAGGAAATGTATCGCATATGCATACCACAGCTCTTTCTATTTGCGCATGCGCAGTTAGAGATTTTCGTTCAAGCTCGGACAAATTAAAATCGCAATTCTAAAACTCCCCTTTTTATTTTGATACGATATACGATTTATTTTGATACTAAATCCTTCCCCAATAAATGCTGTACAAAATATTATAAATATCTCCAATATACGTTAACTATTTCTTGAGTTTTTGTGGTTCAAACGTACAGACGTTCTGAGGAGATTTAATAGATGACAAGAAAAAAAAAGCAGCAAGTAAAAAAATTATTTTTCCATGTATGATAACAGTATATATATTTCCGAAAATACTAGAATTTTTATAATTCCACAAACTTGTCGACAACTATTAAATATTTTATACATGTTCTAAGATTTCTTTAGAATGAGAAATGACAACCGGAAAATTTTGAAATAAATACTTGATACAAGAAAACGAGCTTGTAAAAACCAACCACCATCTTGACCAACAGGTGGGCAATCCCTTTGATGGATTTAGTTCAAATTCGATAAAAATCTGCATATTATATGGTAAAAAAGTGAGAAAAATTTCATTTATTTAAATGATTATGCTGTTTGATTTTTCGCTTTACATGAAACGATGAAAGAGTCTAATAGATAATCGACTTCTTGATGGATTTAGCAAATTTAAGTCTTAGTGGTCTAATGATATTTTGAAGGTGCTGATATATGAGTTTGAAATTTCATCCAAGGTAATAAATACAACAGTAAGCTGGAATTTGTTTTAAATTTATGAAACGAAATTTATTCAGTGGATTTGTTCAACCAAAATGTGAAATCTAGTAGTACTATGGAGTAGATCGCATAAACAATACGAAGTTACTTGAGCACCTTCTTTCTACATTTTTATGTTTTTAGTTATTGTATTCTCTTTTATTCAAACAACCGGGGACAGAACATTCTCTAAAAGTATTTTCTACAAACTTTAAGAGAAATCTACAAATTTCGCGTTTTGTAGCAAATTTCATTGGCCTATTCAGAGTGTTTTTAAGATATCGTTCTCAAAGGCAGGCAGATTAGACGTAATGTACGTTTCGGTCTTAGGCAGAACTTTTTTTGATTTTGAAGATTCTTCAAAATCTGGAATTTGAATACAATAATATCTCTTCATATACTGCATAAACGAGGAAGTAAACTTTAACAATGAATAGCATGAAATAAACTGAATTTATGAATCGAAATTGACTTTTAAATTTCCTTTATTGACATTAACTTTCCGAGAATTCTTTATAAAACTAATGTTATACGACGCATTTTATTGCTAAATACAATAATATTAAATAAAAATAATTTTTTTATTGTCAACGGATCATATCCTAGTTAATTCATACAACATTTCTTTCATGGGTATTTAGGTCAAGCTGAGATTAAAGCACGAATTCCGTGCTTCTTTTTCATTAGTGCTACTTCACCACGACTCCATTTCTTACCGAGAAATGAATGGATATCATGAAAAGTAATCTGCATCGCAATTGGCTGCTCTCTTCTATCTTCTGGCCAATTATAATTTACCTACTCAAACACTGATTAGATGAAGTGTCCACTTAATTAAATCTGAATTTAGATTTTGAATGTACGAACTTAATAAGGATTTGCTGCAATGACTATCTATTATTTTAAAGATGGTTATTTAAGCATAGCATTTCTGATTTTTATATTTATCTCAAAATTTAGCTTTTGAATAAAATATGATGTAGATATACTTAATTATATCCATATTTTATGAATGAGATTTTCTATTCATATTTGGAAGTTAGGGAAGTTGAAGAATTCATCTTCTGAAATTTGTGAAGGCAGCATTGAATGGCTTAAACAAGTTCCTTTTTTAAAAATTTAAATTTACGAAACCAGCACTACAAATACTATAACTGAAAATTCTTGAGTAAAGCTGTTCAGTGACATATAATTGCAATTAAAACATTAATTCGCTTGAAAATGATATAAATGAGAGAAAGCTAAATATTTTACAGAAAATTATTCTTTAATGAATAATATTTATCAGTCTGCAAACATTGATTTTACATCTTTCACACTGAATAGTAATAATAATGTATAAAAATTAAAAAGTAATAAATTCTATTTATTTTTAAAATTATAAATTAAATTCGATTTTTGATTTTAGATAATAATGTAAATAAGTGCGAAAAATTATTATATTTCATTAAAATGTCTTTCCCTTCCCTAATCATTTATGTGAATAATTCTTCAGAGATTTTCAAGTAAATTAAGTAAAAATTAATAAAAAATCAAGTAAACATCAAAACATTTTCTTCTTTTTAAATTTTTTTATTTAAACCTAGTGGAAATTTCAATGTGGTATTTAAGTACGAGTGATTGCAAGGTATTCGTGCCTATCATAAATCATGTATCAATATGAGTATGCAAATTACAAGCTCTGTCAAGGCTGTGTGTAACGTAAATAGCGCGCTGCTCATCATTCGAGTATTGACACGCGAGGTACTTCTAAAAACGACTTTTTCCTTTTTTCTTCAAAATTTTCATTTACTCGATCTTCGAGTCAACTAGCGAGTCTTCAATTGGATCATCGAAGCTTGCAATCAGAATCAATTGTGTAATATCTTAAAAATAAATAAAGTTACTTTTCTAAAATGTATCAATAAATAGAATCAACAAGAACTGCATGCAACCTTAATTACAACAGGAGCTCAGTAAAGGACAAATTTAAATTTATTTGGCACGTATAAATACATGAAATAAAGACTCTATATATGTTATGAATGTGTGAAATAAAGACCCTGTATTATTAATATGAGAAATCTTGTGATAGTTATGTCTGAAAAAGTTAGTAATTAATTTGTAAAGAAATGATAGAGGAATTATAGAAAATTTATAAAACGTATTCGACTATAATTAGTAGGTTTTAAAATGTATGTGATTTCGAATTTATCAAATTTACTTCATTCGTTCAGAAACAATGCTGTTCAGCGCCATCTATTTTAGAATATCTTTTCATTCCTATGTATTGACTTTGTAGGCTAAACTTTGAATGCTTTAATCTAATAATACTTCGAATCCTGCGAAATTTCCGGATGATGTATTTACTGCATTTAAAATTGATGTTTCCGCCTGTTAAATTCGCGAGAACAAGGCCAAAACTGCAACCGCATCCGGATCTTCAGCAATCTTATTCACATTCACTTTAGCAGAAGTTGCGAAATTTCACTACGCTCCGCTTACATTCTACAAAGGGCCAAAGAGGCATTTGAGATGAGAAAGACTTCAAACGTAAAGGAGGAGGTTGGGACTTTGAATTAAATGTGAAGACCGAGAGATAAAACATGCTTAAATGGCATTCGTAAGCCTTTCAGATGCAAAATTTCAGATAAAAGCGAATTGAAGAAACTAAGTCATTGACAGAATTACATATTATCATTTCATTTAAACTTGGCTAAACTTGGCTTCATTTTAACTTAAGGCTAACGCACGTTCACCAAAATTACATTATTTGGGACAAATTATCAGGTTTCTAGCCAAATTTTACTGCAAAGCTAAAAGTTTTTAGCTATTCTTTAGTTATTTATTCCAGGACTGATTCCGACCTGGTTTCATAGCCTTTAATAGCTCCCAAAGCAAGGTATTAGAAGGCATACTTATCCTCCTATTGGTCCGATATTTAAAATTCTTGTAGATCCTAGGATAATCTATTTTGCCAGAAATTCGACGTCAAATCATTAAATGGTCGCCAAGTGGGAGGGGGGCATTAATCTAAGATAAGTAAAATTTCAAGTCGATGGTTAGTGTGTTCAACAACATATAGTAAGTGATTAGTTGTGATGAAGACACATGAAGCTTTCATAGATTTCCCAGCTTTTCCCAGTTTTCATTTTACAACTCATAATTCCTGTTTTGGAATGTTAATTTTTTTTCTGAATTCCTCTTTGGTCTTTTATTGTGTTAAATTTAATGTTTTACCAGAAAAGACGTCCTCTGGTAGACATTTTGGAAATTCTTTGAGCTCATCCCATGTAAAGTATATTTATCTAATTTCTTTGCAGTCCATTCACCCGTTTCCGTTGTAGGAAACTGTTTATTGGGGAAGTTTATCAATAATTTTTTAAATTACGAATAATCTACTGTTTATTGGCAGATTGGTAATAATATGCAATTCTATAACAGCAATTTTTTTCAATTGATTTCAAAATAAAATTGCTTTATTGTCTTGAAAAGAGAGGGAGAGATTAATATATGCCAATTTGCATGTATTACTTTATTATCTTAGTAATAATACTAACCAAATCATAATTTATTTTTGTTCTTTTACAAGAATTGGTGTTTTGTCTTTTAAAAACTGTTACATATTGATAAATACATAATATGGCTAATTTGTAAAACGTTGGAATCGTATTCCTTAGGTTGCAAGTTCAAAGCTCGCCTACCGAAGACTCTCGGAGTGTGTGCGGTTGGCGCTCGTTAAATCTTTGGTGGTCAGAAAGTCCTCCATGTCGAGAGTAATACCACTGAGCGTACTGGGTCAGAGGTGATCGTTCTCTGTTTAAGATCTAAATTACTATCCGTGGATTAATGAAGGAAATACATGAATGAATTCCGTCCCGTAAAAAGAATTTGTGACGTGTGTGAGATAGAAGTCAGACTTCTGCTCTCGGGTGCACAGGATCAGGGCTCAAAAGCTACTGCACTCCTCCTTTCGAGCTAAAACGGAACACGACAACAACAACAATACAAAATATATTATTCCTTCAGTAACTATCAATTTGTTTACTAGCTAAAAACTCATATCAAAAAATACTTTTGTAAAAGGTTTTCACTCAGCATTAAATTTGAAAGACAACGACGTGATCTCAATTTCATTATTAATTTAAAGTGTCTGGCAATTAATATCTCATTTAAATTCAAAGATCATATCCTTTTTGAGACAATTAACGCCAATAAAACCCTCATAGTAAGTTATACTAACTTTTAACCAAACATAATAATGAAAGAAAAGTGACGGAATTTCGCGCAAATAAAATTTCTAATGAGCTGAAAATTCAGTCTTCCGGCAAAACGTAATTTGTCTTCACGCCACTTGATCTTATGACTTTTACACCTAATTAAAATCTGAAAACTGTATTATGAGTTTAAAACTACGTTGTAATTAATTATTGAAATGCCTTCTTTAAATGGCTCTAATTTAAGCACTTAGTGACTTTCTACTGTCACCAGGTTTGAATTACAAACGATGTATGAAAGCTTAATTATTATATCAAGTTACTATTATCATTGGTCTTAAAGTAGTCTTGTGATGCATATTTTAGAAATTTAAGAAATTAGAAATAATAATTTGATGAGAAATTTGAATGTTGACAAATATTATAAGCTGGTGTCGTCATTTGGCGAAATTTATTAAAAAGAGATTGTAGCGTCTTTAATATTTGAAAACACTTTAAAGAAAATTTCCTTACTGCAAATGCCCATGAACGATTTCGATTTTGATCTTCCTCATATTAAACTCTTAGATTAGTTACTTAGAGCAATTATTATATGCTAACAATGTTTGATAGTTAATTAAGGGTAATTTAGTTGTGCTGAGTGCAATAATCCTT
>JAOUZG010049462.1:2280656-2302562 GCA_026289955.1 Argiope argentata
TACCCTCAGAAGCTACTGCACCCCTCCTTCCGTTGTAAAGCGGAACAAGAGAGCAACGATTGTAATTATTTAATAAAAAATGACTAAAATAAAATTAATTTTTATTAACTTAAATAATGTCTTAGCAGTTTGTAATGAAAATGGAAATCAACAGGCAGTAGCTCAATCGCTAAATTGAGAGGATTTCGATATATTTCAGGTGAAGGTGAAGAACGCGCGTTCAATTCTTGCGAAATATCAATAATCGTTTGATAAGGTCTTATATTATTGTAACTATTTAATAAAAAGTAACTAAAATAAAAATTTTCTTTATTGACCTGAGTAGGAATTGACTTAAAATTTTTCTTTAGATTACTTGTTTTATGATAATATGTCTTTTGATTTGGAAGTTAAAATTGTACTTTTACATTTGATTTGTATCTATTTGAGAATCAATCATTTCAACATTATAAAAGGAGGTGACAATTATTTTCTATGATTACAAATAATTATTGTAAAAAATAATTATAAATTATGTTATGGTTAATTCAGTATATTGCAAAGGCATTTATAAAGTCGACTTCAGCATTTTTTAATAGAAGTTGAAAAATCTATCAAGAATAGAACGTTGCTAATTGAAAATGATAGAAAATATCTGAAGTTCTATATAATGTTAGAAACATTTTATTCTTCAATACCACTGACTTTAGCAAGGAAATGAAGTGATATTAATGAAAGCTCCCAAGTTTTTATACTTCCATAAAACAAGAAAATTAATCCTCAATTTCAGAAACAACCCAATCATTTTTGTGTTTCTAGACTTGCGTGAGAAAAAAAGAGTGAATGTTAATGACAGTTCTGGCCATTAAGTGCAGATAGATTGCCCTCTCCAGTTTTCAGGTGCAGCAACTGGAGAAAGTTAATTGCTCAGAAAGCAGTCGGGTAAACAATTCTTGAAATACCTAATATAGATTGTATATTTTTTGTGCTACTTGCTTCGCATCGCAATTAAATACACATTAAGGAATTAGCGTCTTGATTTATTTGCATAGTGGAGTTTGCTTGCGTGATGCGTCGTTTCTTGGTAAAAAAGCAACAGCAGACATACTCTTATTTGAAAGAGAGATTAATTCTATATTCTCAATATGAGGGTTTTTCTATGTTTGTGTTATTTAATACTATCAGTAAATCGTAATAATTACTTTCTTACAAATGAAGTATAACGAAAGTATAAAAATAAAGGGGAAAAAATTAAATCTACGATCTCAAATTTAAAGTCATCACTTGTGAACATTATTATTTTCTAAGTCATTATTTGTCTTAACTAATTTAAACCACAAACCAATTTAAATGGATTTGAAACAATCAAGGGGGCGACTTCCCTATCGGTCTTTATTCCTCTATAATAAGTATGTATATATATAATGATAATATTTTAAAACTTTCATTTTTCATTTTTCTAGATGGCAAGCAAAGTTTTAGACACGACCGATTTCAAGAGGAAATAACAATTATGATGTCATAGTTCAACCTTTTAGAAACACATCTTTTGTGAAGAAAGGTACGTAGTAATAAAGCAATACTGGTAAAAGCAGATAAAAATATTTTTGTCTGCAAGTTTCGAAGACATCAGAACCTTCTAAGCAAAACAACATCATGTTCTCACATAATAAAAATGTCCAATTATTTAAATCTATTTTAAGGAATTTCAACTTTTTAGACCTCTCTGAACTTGAAAAAATAAATTTTTGGAAAATATCCATCGGTCTGTCTGTGACTATTATAAACCATAAACACTTTGAGACAGATAGTTGAAATTTGCTATACGGTATTTGCACAAAATTAGTAGATTTTTAACAAATTTTGAGTAAAATTTGTTTAAAAGAAATTTCTGTCCAGCTGTTCGAAATAAGAAAACTCAATAACTAAAAAATGAGGATAGCCATATGGATAAAATTCGGTACATAGATTTAACTTCTGCATATGTAAGATTTTATGTCAAATTTAATTCTTAGTTTCATGTCTGTCAATCTGTACCTGTAAATGGGACAATTGAAAAACGCAGATATAATATACCATATTTGGGTTGCAGTGTTTTGACGGCAAAAACAATTTTGTGTCAAATTTTAGTTCTAACTGGGGGAGGAAAACACGTGTCTGTAAGACGTGGGATTTCTTTTATGTGAGCCCTAGAGACAGTGATCATATCCAGCTTCAGTCCCAAAATTTTGTTTAATATATAAATATAGGACACAGCACACACATAAAACAAAAGTACGAAAAGTCCACAGCACACACAAAAAAGCATCAACACCATCTTTCGATTTTGTCAGTCTTAGACCCAGACTGGCCACTTATATCTCGCTTTATCAGGCCTCCACTCCGACTCCAATTCCGACTCATATCCTCCTTCTTCGTTCGTCAGTCCCGAAATGACCCGTGCTTTCTCCTTCGGATTCGTCTCTTCACATTCCTCCTTATTTCTGCAATCCATCTCTTACTATCTCTGGTATATTTCTCTCCACACTCAACCCTTTTCTCTCTGTGTTCTTGCGTATCTCCACAAAAAGGGTTATAGCAAGTTGTCAAAGCTGTCGGACCTTACAGTGCCTTAAACTCTAATACTTACTCGGATACTTTTAACTGCACGTGGTTTTACTATACACACCAGACTGAGTTTTCTATAACATTATTTTCCTATTTGTAAAAAACATTCCTCATCATCAAACAAATTATAGCTTGCTAATATATTCTTAAATTAGTCCATCATTTTAAGCCATCTACGACTACTATATTTATCTAGTATTTCGTTACCAATCTGTTATAAAAAATCATAAAGCCAAGTATTACTAAAAAGAAAGGGCATTTTATAAATATCCTTCAAAAAGTATTACTGACACCTCCATGGCCTCTCTTGATGCCTTACGAATTGAATAATGACTTATTAACCCTCCAAGCGTCAAGCCCGTAAATAAACGGAATCTCTTCTCCCTTCAAAACGTTAAACCCGTGAATAGACGGAAATTTAAATCCCCTTAAAACTGTCACTGCCCGTACTTTCACGGGTCGAGTTTTTCGCTTCCCCCAAACTCAAGCTGCGAGATAATGAGAAAGAAATGTGAGATAAGGAGAAGCCAATCGTTATCAGTGGACGATAGGAATGCTGTCTTCCTGATCGCGTTCTTTTAAGCAGTTTAAAATTTCGTTTACTTTCTCAACCTTACTTTTGAGATTTTGAGAATAAATGCGAATCCACATTAAGTTTTAAATAAAAGGAATACAATTGAACGTATGAAAATATATTCCCGGAATGAACATATATGAGTATTGTAATTAATAAATTCATCCATAAGATTTTAAAACTTTTTAGGGTGAAATAACTGTTAATCTAAAAAAATAAATATAAAATAAAAATGTGACATTTTTCTCTTTTATAACGTACTTTTATTTAAGGATTTTCGAATTAAGATTGCTTATGCAACTTATTTTTTAAAAAAAATAAGACACTGAAATTATATGCTGAATTTTATTTAATGAGCGAGACTTTTCATTTTTGAATCTGTGTTATTTCGATCTGTGTTATTTCGATCGGCTGAAAGAAAAATGCTGTTCGAAATCGAAAGACTGCGATAAGCAACAGCTGTCACTCACAACATGACATCGGCTAATCTGCCTTCCCCTGCTGTGCGGTAATAGCCACAAAAGGGGAAAGCAATCCTTTTGTCCTAACCCTGACACTTTTAAGAACAAACCTATTATTCAGACGCGCCGCTTTCGGTAAGTATTGCATTCTGAATATCGCCGCCTGGAGGGTTAATGGATTTAATTCATCATACCTGGTAAACGGTTTCTACAATGTCCTTACATTTTCTTAAATCTCAAAATTTGCATGACAATAGAATAAATTTTTGAATAATAAATAATGAGGGGATTTTAAAATAATAATATTTTTAATTTTAATCATTCATTCTTAAGCAGAAAATTAACGAAATAATTTTAAAATGTCTTATAAGATTAAAAGCTCTTAGGTATTCTTAATATATAGAATGCATTTCTAATATAATAAAATTATATTTGACTATAATCTACAGTAAGTAGGCTTTATTTCTATTCAAATTAAAATCCTAGGATAGGATTTAATACACATTAATTCTTGAATATTTTTTGAAGCCAAGATTTTGTGAAAGTTTAATAATAAATAAATTAATGTCAAACATTGTAAAATGACGTAAAGCCTATTAATTTGATTAATTATCTTATATAAAATGTCATGCAAACATTGGCAAAATGTTTCGAAACTAATTTTCTAATATCAAGCGATTTCAAGAATTTTGCATCTAATTGCAAGCAGTATGTTCTAAAAGACCCAAATACTTCTGTACTAAAGGGTTTATTGATATTTGGGTGTCAACAGAGAAGTTAAAATGGATTTTCAGTAAATTGGGGGATACATATTTTTTAAAGCAAACATTTCTTTAAAAAGAAAAAAGTTATTTCGAAAATTTGATATCGCTTGTTAATCTAGTTTTTGATAGCATTTATTCGTTCCGTATATCAATTTCATAGGTGCCTTCATTTGAAAATATTAAGAGACACGTCATTTTTTATTGTAATTCTTTTTTAGCTTTTGACTTTTTCTTAGAGAAAGAAGAAAATCTAACAATCTCTTGAAAATTTAATTCATAGATTTTAATGAATCTCTATAATCTAGATATTCTCAGTTTTGTAAAGTAATTTTCCATGATGTATTTCCGATTTGCATATCTTTGAGCATGATAAATCTAGAGATGATTGTATTAGATGCATGAAATTTGGTATTTGGGTTTTAAATCGAAATTGCAAACATGGATGTAATATATATATATGTGTATTTGAAGTCAAAAGTTCAACAAAGATTTATGACTGAAATTTGGCAACAGTTTTTTATAACCAAGTATATAGAATTGTTAGAAATTTTGAATCCTTTTCGATAAAGTTTTGACCGTCTGCACATCTGTTTAATTCAAAGACTCAAAACAAATAAAATATGTTCTTTTTACACAAAATTTTAGATCTATGTAAAGTGTAGGATTCCTAAGTGAAACAGAGGAGATCTAAAATTCTTACTCACATTTTTTCTACAGCATTATGATGCAAAAAAAGAGTCACACTGTTTTTTTGTAACAAAGTTGGATTATATTAACGTCCCGTTTAAAGAAAAAGGTTATTTTGGGACTAATCTCTCAATTTTGAGCAGCGTTCAAATGACGAGAATGATAACTGAGCAGATAATCCTTTTGCACATTTCTACTATTGGGAGGACATTCGACCTCCACGTTTTATATGTGGTTACAAAACATTTCTTCGGAGGAATCAGTTCTCGAACCTATTACCCTTCAGCCAAGACCTTACTACCAGGTCAACGCGATCTTTTGTACGAGGGAAAAATTGGAGGAAAATATTCCCTCAGATTTATTTTACTAGGCAAAGACAAAATCCTCATTTTTATTCCAATTTGTAAATAGTTTAGTTATTTTCGTGATCATGAAAAGTGAAATAAAACAGAAATGACTTTAGGGTGAGTTTTAAATTCTTATAAAAGAAAGACTTAAATTATCAGTAGAGGAAAATAATATTTTTTCATTTTAAATTAAAAAATACTTTTGCTGCTCATTTTTTATTTTAAAAATAACCTCTTTTTGTCATTGTGAAAGTCAGTTCACTCCATTTCATTGCAGGGATGTTGTTTCCATTGGGTTACTGTTGTGGAAAATCGCTTCAAAATGTTTTCAATAAGGATGTGCAGTGACGCAGTTTTCTTTTCAAGTATGAAATGAATTTTTTTCATTACTGCTTTCTTATTAGTCAAAATTTTTTTTATATGTTTGCGCTTCTTTAATGAGAAATGCCTTTCTAAACAGAAAAATTCCTACTAAAAGTGTATAAAATATCTTCATAGGATTTTTATGAATATGCATAATGAATTTTCAAATTGAGGCAATTAACTTGTTTACTATCAAAGTCTGTATGTGATGATTTAATTTTGAATCTTTTTTTTAATAAATGTCCTCTCCTTTTTTCATAATCTTTTTCTTTAAAAATTTGACAATAGTTTTTATTTATTATTCTTATTCTTAGTCGTAGGCTAAAGAAATGTTTCCTTCGGTAAATAAATTTTTTCATTCATGCATTCCAGTTTTAAACCATTGGAAGAAATATTTTTGCTATTAGTTTTAACTGACTGCGAATATAACAGCAATAAAAATCCAACTTGTGAAGCAAATAAAATTTGGCATTTGGATTTAATGCCAAAATTATTAATTTCCATCAAATCCTTATGTTTTATCCTTTTAGTTGTTTTAATTCAAATAATCTTACAAATAGAGTCGCATAATATGCTAAACATAAATGTATATGTCACCTAGTATTAAACATTACTTTTCCTAGCATTGGATAATTATGTCATGTCTGTTTCCACGTATAAACCATACAAAAAGAAATTATTGTAATCAAAAACAGTTTAAACTCGAGATTTCAAATGAATCTCTAAGTTTTATACCTCCCTGTCAGAAAAACGCATTTTTGTATTGATTTTTATCTATCTGTTTGTGAATCAGAAGTCTCAAAAACACTTTGAGCTAGGCAGATGAAATTTGGGATACAGACTCAACACCAAATTAGTAGATATATGGAAAAATTTATATGAATTAGATTAAGAGGAAATCGCTTGATCTTGTAATCAAATAACAAGTAAGCTCTAACTCTTAAAGAGTTAAATAGATAAAATTTGGTAGATTGTTTATAGTATCTGAAATACAGATCTTCATCAAATTTTGAACGAAGTCATACCGATTGTTGAACATCTGCCGATACATACTTTTCCACGAACATAAACTAAATAACTCAAAAACAGAAAGGCTATAATAATGAAATTTAGTATGCTATCTTGTTATAAGAATTATAATCCTATATGATTTTTTTGAGTCAACTTATTCAATTTTCAGGTACTTGTGCATTAATCACATTTTTGAGATTAATCACAAAAATATCACCAAGGATCGCTCAGTAGTTTAGCTACAATTTTTTTTGACATATGCTAAAAAGTCATTTATCGTAATTATTGTTTTTCAATGCCATGCAAAATTTATAACCTTATCCAAGGTTCAAAAATTGATATAGTATGGTAAGTATTGCTCTTTAATTCCATGCAAAATTTATAGCCTTATCCAAGGTCCCAAATTTTATATAGTATCGTAATTATTGTTCTTCAATGCAATACAAAATTTATAACCTTATTCAAGGTCCAAAATTTTATATAGTATCGTAATTATTGTTCTTCAATGTCATGCAAAATTTATAGTCTTATCCAAGGTTCAAAATTTTATATACTAATCGGAGTAACACCACCTTTAATGATTATATTCATATATAACATAGGATATTTATTTAATTACGCATTTTTTCGTTAATCTTTCTATCTCTTTAAATGATTCAACATGATTGAGAGATTTACCTGAATATGAAATAGATGAAACCTATTATTTTGGAAAAATAACTACCACATAGGGTGAGTTATTAGAACTGTTGATTCTGAGTCCATCCTAATTTACTAAATTGGTATCTTAATGGTCCTAGTGTTTCTTCTAATTTGGAAATTAAATTAAGAGTTGATCGATGGAATTGTTGCACATTAAAAACCGCATTTATCGTTTCTAAAACAAGTGATTCACACTTGAGTTTCACCAACCAATTTACGGATTTAATATAAAGTCATCTGTTGCGATGGATACGCATGTTTACGCATCTAGTTTGTATAATATCCATATCGAGGAGCCATCATGAGCCAGCAGTTATAAATCATGATCCTATTATTGATTATTTTTATTTGCAAATAAATATATATTTTTTTATCAATCATTGTATTCTGATTATATATAAGAAATAAAATAAATCAAATTAATATAATAAATCAAATAAATCAAACTAAGAAATTAAATTAAACTTAATAAGAAAAAAAATTAAGACTTTTTACTTTTAGTCACTCGCAAACATTAATTTAGGCAAGTAAAATATTTCGAATTTTTCTTTTGATTGATGGCAAATTTTCAGGGAATGTTTATTTGTTTAAAATCATTGTAATGAAATATTTGAAGAATAAAATATCTAATTGCGAATTATTACTGCATTAATTAGCATATTACATATTGCTCTAATTAAAGCATTGATTTTTCAGCGAAATCATCATTTAAAGACCAAATTATAATCAATTTCTCATCGAAATTTTCTTTATCTATTTGAACTAACAAAAAATTTCCATTATTAGCCAAACAAGTTTCTATAAAACATTTTCATAAAGTTTTATGAAACATCTATAATAAGATTTCCAAAATTACTCTTCCACTATTAAATTAATAAAGTTTCTAGTTTATTATTAAGTACTGAATAATATACATACTTTAAAGAAAATGGACACTGTAACCGAATACAATAAGTGAAGTTCCACACATCGTTTATTACATAAATTGGAGTCGCTAAGTGTCTCAACGCCGGTCCGTTAAAGAAAACTTATTGCGATAATTAATTACCGCACTTGCTTATATTCATAATAAGCTCAAAACTTGATTAATTGGAAATATCACACAATCAGGGCCCAGAGAGACAAATTTGATTTGTTGGGAGAGCCAATTATAATTCAGGATTGGATTTTATGGAACCCATTTACTTTTCGATAATTAGTGTTATGATTTTGGTGCAGACATAATGAAAGTAAAATGCCAGATAAGTGATTTAGGCGATGCTGAGCATAAATAGTCTGAAGTGGTACATTATGAGATAAAATTTGTGAATGTTCTAGTTAGTGGCATAATAACGTTTTTAGTGGATTTAATAATTCAAAACAACTAAACGAAAACTGTTAATGAAATATTGGGCATACTTATTAGCCAATTACTGTCCTCAAATTTAACGCTAAAATATTATGCTAATATTATACGATAGAGTTTTCAAACCTTTTTTAAAATCTTATTTGCGTCTTAAACTTTATAAATATATTCAAGGGTATAAATATACTTTGCTTTAATGTTTTCAGAATTTAATTATGAGTTTTTAGATTCATTTAATTAAGATGTGATTCGGTTAAAGGAGCGTTATATGTTTATGAATTTGAGAAAAATTGATATTAAAATTGTAGTCTTGTAATAATTAATTCTGAATTGAAGATTACAAAGTTAAAAAGGACTGAATATAAAAAATAATTTTTTGCCGCCGATTAGTACCGTATTTTAGAATATTTTCTTGTTAAATTCATTAGGACGGAATATATGTTTTTGTTTATTACATATGAATGATTATTGTATGCATTTAAAAGCTACGTACTTAATTAGTATTGTAATAAAAAGCTATGCACTTAATTATCATTATAATAAAAAGCTATGTACTTAAATTTATTTTTGTAAACAAATCATTTAAAACCACTCTCTCTCAAGTAAAATTGAATATATTAAATAAAGCTATTATTAAGATTTTCAGATTTTTATTTTTAAGATCCCATTCCGAGATTATTGCGTTTCATTAAACTTCATACTTTTCTATACATTTCCATAATGAAATTTACAAGTTGTAAATTTGGAATGCTTATTCTTACGTTGGCAGTTTTTAATAATTTAAAAAGACTGATTGAAAAATGTCAATGAGATACTGATAATATTTATTAAGACATAAAATCTTCTCAGATTTAGTATTTTAGTTTTTTTTCAAGATCAAATATCAAACTTCTTTATTAAATTTATTGCGCTTTTTAGCTTTCGTTTTAGCGTGGATTTGAAAGTATAGATTGACACAAGGCCCATTTCTTGATGGATTTGATTTCAAGTATCCTATATTCCTACATTTTAAATACTTAATCTATGTATCAAGCTGTTCCATATACCTCTCTTCGTTTCGTAGTTATTGTATACGCAATGAAATATTCAAACAGATAAATTTCCATTGAATACATTACCTTTAAAATTCAAGAGAAATCGATAAATATGAAGTCAATATCACTTATCAAATTTTCACCATCTATCTCGAAACGTGTTTCAACTATCATGTTCAGAGACAAATAGGGCGATGGTCAGACATATCTGATTTTTGGAAAAAAATGTGTTTTTCCAACTCAAGGAAATCTGAAAACGTGGATATTTTACAGAATTTAAAATCCAAAATTGTGACGACTGTGATGCTATTTTTTACACTTTTTTTATGAGAAAACAGAAAAAAAAAATCTTGGATATAATGAAATCTTTATTTTACGTATTTATTAACTGTCAGAAATGATATCAAGGATTTTTAAAATGTAAAATTGTCATAGAGCTTTATTTATATGCTAACATTTCTATACATTCCTAAAATTGTACCGATTGTATTTTATTTTGAAGCTACTTTGCTACTTTTAAAATGTTGAAATTAAAGCAACTGATAACACAATACACTCTGACAAAATACACTGCGACGTTTAAATACTTATATAGACCCCTTAAGAAAACTTCATTTTAAAGCCTTTGTCTTTTAATGCAACTTTTAATTTCCCTTTACTTTTAAAGTTCTCAAATCTCTTTTGAAATTAAAGTAAAGTGTATTGAAATAATGGCAAATTACGCTAAAGTGAATACGAATAAGATTGTTTAACGTCCGATTGTGTTCTCAGTTTTAGTGGCATTGTCTTTCGAATGAAACAAAGGAAGTACTTTGTGACTGGAAAATGCATTTTGGGAACTTCTTCCAAGTTAATATATTCTTGAAGCAAGAAGTTCATAATGTGATAGAGAAAATATTTTATCAAAATATTCGCAAATTGAGATAATGGGAACATAGGACAGAAAACTTTGAACAATTGTTAACATGAATTACCTGCATGTCCTTACCATATATATGTGACCTGGATGATACTTGTTCAGTCTAATTAGCAATATATATTCCTCACTTTGTCATTGGACACAACATATTTAATTTATATAGAGAAAATATACAAAAAGTTCCGAACTTTTGAAGCAATTCTGATAGGAATAAATTAGTAACCACCGTTTAGTATTCTGTTTTGAAAATTATTCAATAAATATTTAGTTTAAGCTATTAAATAATAGTTTAGCTTAGTAAAATAGTAAACAATAGTTTTGCTTAGTAAATTATTAAATATATATATTTTAATAATATAGAAATAGCATTCATAATACAGAAATGAACAAATATATGTGTATTAGGCATCGTCCGCAGAATTTTATAGATAATTTATTAACTTCTATAAACATCTGTAAATAGTCAGCATTTTATTTCATTTTAAAGACTACAAGTAAATTTATTTGTAAGAAAACAATAATTTTCAATGCGTTGATTTTTTTAAATGGATAAAGATATTGAACATGAAACACGAATTAAACTTTGTTTCTGCAATTAAATTTATTCAATAAAAAAGTTTAAAATGCTGTAAAAAGTTTTTAAAAACACCTCTTTATGAAAACATTAGTATTTGATTGATATAAAATGCTGATTCATCACATATAATCACTTTTTAATGGTAATGAAACGTGGATATAAGTTTATGATGCAGAAAATGTACAACAATTAAGTGAACGAAGATTAAAAAGTGAAGCGAAACCGAAAAGATTCTGTCAAAATTACTCAAAAATTAAAGCTGAAATTTTTTTTGTCTATATTTAATTCTTTATAAATTTTTAACATTTGATCTGACAGCAAAGGAAAACTATCATCTGAAAATTTGCCCCAATTATGTGAAGCTATTCGTCGAAAGAGATATGAAATATAAAGGTGAAACTATGATAAATAAACGATTAACAAGTAAGACTGAAAAAAAGCTCCTTATTTACATGTTATAAGATCGTGTGATTTTCTTTTATTTAAACGATATATCTTATGGTTCCCATTTTCAATCGATTGATTCTATAAAAGAAAATTAGCAACAAATTCTTAAGGGATTTCACAAGAATGATTTATGACGTTTGATAAATGTTAATACAGTTTTTTCAAATATTAAGTCATTAATTTTTTATTAATTAATTAAAAATGAATTTTCTTGTCAAAAAATCTTTATTTCCCTGCTGCCTTATTAATAAAGCTTTAGTTCGTTTTTTCCTACACTAATGAGTTTAGCATGTTTTCGATCGATTATTTCAAACGATTCTGTATATTTTCTTAGTGTTTGATGCATTTCATATTAAACATTACTAATTCATCGATATTTCGTATTCATTTTGAAGTACTTTCGAATTAAAATACAACAAAATAAAGAAAGTTAAAAATTTCTAAAATGTATTGCGTTACCCAACTGGCGTAGAAAATTCACGAATTTACGTTGGCGTAAAAAATCTACGAATTATTAGTGTTGAAAATTCAACCCCAAATGAGTGAGTTCTGATAATATTCTGATTTATTTTCAAAGAATACGGACGATTTTGTTTTGACTAAGCATAATTTTTTAATAAATTATTTAATAAAAATTAACTAGGATAAAAACTTCATTTGTTAACGTAAGAAGGAATTGACTTGAGTTTTTTTACATTACTTTTTAATATTTCAAGCAATCATATATTACGTACTGAATTTTATAAATGTTTCTCAATGACAAGTAGTTGATTATATAATATATATAATAACTTTAAAGCCCTTAGATAGACATAATTAAATTTAATTTAATTAGGCATATATTTCTTGTTTTTAAATTTGCCAATTTCTTCTGATTTTGATTGGTTATTATAATTAATCAAGTACTCACCGTTCTAAAATCAATTACTGGAACTCTCGGCAAGTACCTAGCTCAGTCTTTTAACGAAGACGAACGGCAATAATTAATTATCAGCTGCTTTCATAACATCGCTTTAGGCTTAATTAAATGGAAACATCACATAATCAACAACCATGACGGCCAATTATGTTCGACCGGAAGACAGAGGAGAAGTGCCAATTGCGAAGCTTGGATTGCTTCTCACAAAATTCATTCACTCCTATTTAATGAACGCTGGAAATAAGTGGCAACACTGACGAAAGCAAATCGTGACATGAGTTTTAACCTGAGTTTTCGACTTCAATTGCGACAAAAGGAATGCCATGAGATTTGAATTAATTCGGATATGAAGTGTCGACTGCTCACGAAGTTGCTATTTTCGTTGATTTAATATATTGTATCCAAAAATAAATGTTATGAAAATTAGAAGGAAAAGGTAGTTTTAGCTGTGCTTTGTGTAATTTATGGGGTAAGTTCAACAAATATCTTTCTAAAAAATCCATATCTGATTTCTTTCAAACTGGGCATATTATATTTTCCTTTTAAACCTTCAACTTTAGTGCATTTCTGTCTCATTTTTTTGGGTTTGTTTAAGGTGTATATAATATCAGCATCATCGTAGATAGTATATATTTCAACAACCATAAATGAAAGATTAAATCTACAATGAATAAGTGCAAATTCTTATATTTGAATGACATTTGAGAATGAAAATTCTTTTTGCAGTATATTATTGATATTTTTTAAGAACATAAATTGTTTTATTTACTAAAAAAATATTTCATTTTTAGTTGCAAATATTTTACAAAAAAAATCAATTATGTATATTTCGTTAAGAATATTAGACGAAAAAGTAATTTCAATTATTCTTCCCTTTTCTCATATTTTTTTAAAATGCCCCCACTTTTTACAAGTTTGTGTTTAAGTTACTGAAAGAGGAAATGTTGAAAAAATTAATATTTCTTTCATTGTTTCGTAATATTATTCTTAAAAAAACAAATTTTATCATCAAATATATAGGGAAAGTTGAAAACACTGGGTAGTATAGATTTGTTCAACCTTTTAATGAAATGTAAGTTAATGAATAGCCTTAAAATATTTACTAAATTCTACAGAAAAAAATGTTTTGTGTTATTTGTAATAAAAAGGGAAACTGCTAGAAGCATAAAGTTATGAAAGAAATTAATAGAACTTTAAGAATAAAAGTATGATTAAAAAAAATTTAAGCCTTAACCGCTTGAGCGCTGAACAGTTTGTTTTAGGAAATAAACAAAAATCAAGAATTTATTGCTTGCTTGCATATGGAAAATAAATAAAAAAAGTAGATACAAGTAGCATCGTTTCAAAAATGAAAAGAACAACAAAATAAAAAAATAAGTAAAGAACAAAACTTTCTTAGCATTCACCCATTTAAAATATTTATGGTTGTTTAAGTTCATTTTCCCATCGTAGTAATGAGATGCATAAGAAAAAGATGAAAGAGAATGCGCTTGGTTCTTCAATTGTTTAACTTTTAAAAAAAATCTAATTTGACGAATTCTTCCGCTTTCAAGAACGTTCAGCCTTACTGATTTAATTAAGAACCTAAAGAAAGAGTCATGTTTGAGGATTATGTGTGATTTTTGTACCGAATTATCAAATAATTTAATTTCAGTGTAAAAATTACAATTTCATGAGCTTATCACACACAGCCACGACTAATCTATAAAAAAAGATTTTCAAAATGAATATCAATTAGATAAAGAGGAAATACAAACAAAATTTAAATGCAGTTTCTTTCAAAATAATATCAATAATGGAAAAATATGGGTTAAAATGGTCATTAGTGTGCCCCCGAGTTTGTCGCCAATATGGCAACCCAATACAAAGCTCTTGTAGTAACCCTTATGATGTTTTGTTTACTTCTTTCTACAATGGTTGAGTTGTACATGAGCTTCAACTATTTTCATGAAAATATAAATTAAAAATAATATCAATTAAATATTTTATTTTTGATCTGTATTATAATTAAGATTTTTTGTATAGTTAATAAGAAGTTTCAATTATATTTTTAATGCGAATATAAAATATTTATTCCTTTACTCATTTTAATTGTCAGTATGCGATTTCACAAAATCGTCTGGTTTCTTTCTTTAAAAACCGTCTGCAATAGAATTATTCGCATTTCTCGTCATTCTTTCAAAGCTCTATCGTTTGTTTTCTTCGCTAGTTATTTTTTCGGCAATTATTCAAGAGTGGATGACAGGTGAATGGGATGGAAAAGAAACATTTCGAACCTGATAAATGGATGAAGGGTGATTGGAATATTTTTTTTACAACAAATTAAATACTTCAAGTTTGTACTTTATGTCTTTAAAATTTCCTCTTAAATCCATTCTTTTTGTATCTTTGTCTTTCTGAATTATTTATTATTTACTGTTCATGTTATCCGCACATTCCTTATGTTCAATATGCTAGCGAAGCTACTAGTTCCCCGCTCCCGGGCATAGCGAAGCCGTAGGATTTTTTTTTTAAGTTAAAAAATTCTGCCCGGTGCCTTCAACAGATGCCGGAGGCATCTGTTGAAGGCACCGGGCCTGAAAAATAATAATAAAAAGACAATGCTTATCGATTTAAAAAAAAATCATAATTATATTGCGAAAAGTCGTAACCGTCACTAACTCTTAAATGTGTTTGTTTACAGTGTCCGCCATCTTTATTGGCGACTTGGCATCCTTGGCGCGGCAAGGGGCACACTATAAGTAACCTTTACCAAAATATGTTTATTGAAGTAACCGCTCTGTAATTTGCTCACAAAACAGCTTGCTTTCAAAATTGTAATAAATCGTGTAAAAGGAATTAATATTTAATTTCTTAAGTTTTTTACCCTTCTTTATAACTTAGTTGGTTTTATTCTGTCCTCTAGAATAATTCAATCTGTATGCAAACCCAACTTGAAAGGTATTCATTTTGTGGTAAGTCGATAGCTTACGGAACAAACAAAATACCATTTTGTACGCATTCAAATTTAGTTATATTAGCATTCAGTTGTAAAGCAGCAGTAGGGCTATTTTGGGACAGACCTCGAATGAACCATGATCAGCTGAGAAGAACGACACCTGAGCCGGCAACCCATCTCTACACCATACCAGCTGGGGACGTTTAGCATTGACGGATTTAATGTGCAACAGACCTCCTCACACTACGGTTATTGGGTGGAATCTGGTTTCGAACCTGTAACCCTACGGCTCACGAGCTCCATCCTTACCTCCAGATCACATATACTCAGAGAAGCAGCTTGCACATTCAAAAATGTATGCTATTTTCCTTTCTTGTTCCGAAGAGAATCGGCTTCAATTCTACTTTTTTTCCTTTTAGTATAAAAACAAATTTTATATAAATCCGAAATTCCTTAAAAGGCAAAGGATAAAAAATTAACTTCTATAATTGCTTAAAAAATTCAGTTTTTAAATTATCAGATTCGAGATCCAATCACACTAACCAATATATCATTATGTAGCTATGATGTGTTTTAATATGATGTCGTGAACCAAATGTATTAGGAGTTCTACCTTTGTGTTTTTTAACTACAGCATGATGTGTATCAAGGTGCTTTTTTAAGTTGACAATTCAATTTTTGTAATGGCAAAAGGTTTTGTAATGGTAAAAAATATTGTTGAGTTCGGATTTAACAATCTCAACGCAAAACTGGAATGTATTAGTTTAACGAATTGATAATAATCGGCAATGAATAAAAAATGTAATAAAAAACAAATAAGTGAAATTTACTATCGTAAATTTCAAATCATCATGTGAGAAAATCATTAAGTCATTATTTGTCCTAATTAATTTAAGTCATTAACTAGTTTAAGTCGGTTCGGAACAATATCACGAGAATTCTCCCTCTCTCTCTCTCTCTCGCTCTATCTGTCTGTCTGTCTGTCTCTCGCTCTATCTATCTATCTATCTATCTATCTATCTATCTATCTATCTATCTATCTATCTATCTATCTATCTATCTATCTATCTATCTAGAGAGAGATGGTTGATTCGTAGAGAACATCACCCTCTTGGCGCACTTTTCCAAGCATAGTCGCCAACTCCCCGCGCTCTGGCATCTTATCTCCCGGAGGAATATATCATCCAACGTCAGCATCGGACTGTCATATTTGGTGCGAAATATCCTTGGCAAAAAGGGGATGATGCTCTCTCCTGTCCTAACACACACACTCACACACAATATGATAATTTTTTAAAACTTCATTTTCAATTTTTTTAGAGGGCAAATAAAGTTTTATAGCTCAACCGAGTTTGAGACGAGATAACAGCTATAAGGTCATAGTTCTATGTTAAAAATGAATCTGCTGTCAAAGAAGCATGCATTACAATTAATAATGAAATACTGTCAAAAGCAGACGAAAATATTTTTAACCCGTAAATTTCAAAAGCATGAAAACCTCTTTACCAAAACAACATCATATTCTCTTATGATAAAAATGCATTATATACAAATTTTTGATCCTTAAGTTGTTTACCCTGTTCGCTGCCTTGACTCACGATCGCGACACCCATAATGCATCTAAATAGTTACTTTAATTTTTTTTGTAGTAGAGAATGAAATCATCCATTTAGATGAAGTTGTGAGTTCAGAAGACAGTCAAAAGCACCAGCCTCATTCGACGTGCTAAGATACTTTTGTTTACGAATTACCTTCAATTAAAAAAATTGAAAAGAAATATTTCCGCATTTAGATGAAATAGTATTGTTCTAAGAAAATTCCACATTCCATGATGCAGTAATTCATAAAGCAGCAAAAGGTGCTTCTCAATAGGAAAGTTGATTGATTTCAACTATCTTTTATTAAAGATGGCAGTAGCGATCGTAAAAAAAAGGTTCAAAAGAAAAAAAGGGAGTTACGATTAAATGATGTTAGAAAGAACATAAGTTCATCGTCCAAATTGAATCGGAAGAACGGAATTTAAAATTTTTGTAGATATGTATATTTTTTTGATTTTAACCATGTTCCATGACAAAGTTCATTTTATCATAGAAAACACACAGGAATTGATTTAAATCTAGATGCGCATCTAAAATCCTTTTAACAATGATGCACATTTTTTGTGTCAAGCCATTAGTTGATATACTTAATGGTTCTTGGATATAAAATGCTTATATATTTAATATTTTTAATGTGAAAACAACTTTTAAATAAACTATCATAAGGCTTAAAATTTTTATATCGTCTAAATGTTTTTTTAATTAGAATGAGAATATCATTACAAAAATCGATTTTTAAAAATTGCCAATAGCTAATTGCGAATTAATTTTAATTAAAAATTTTTTGAAAGAAACAACTAATTTTTATAAATTATTTTTTAGGGTAATATTTATTCATATATTATAATGTTGAAATATTTTAGAAGCTTCTAAATACTTTTTAATTACAATGAGGTTAGGAATTGTACAAAACGATTTTTAAAAACCGCCAATTAGTTCATTTCCTCCATAAAGCATTGCTCCAAAAATAATTCAAAATTTGGTCCCATATTTGGAAGTATAAAAGAAATCTTAGTGACAGTTTTAAGACAGTTAATTAGTTAATATTTCATCAACAAAAACAAGAAAATGAACAAAATTTACAGTTTTTGGGATGTAAATTATTATTCACCTGCTTTTAAACTTTTATTTGAGTATTTTCCCAAAATTATGCAAAGATATTTTTGCAATAATCCTTATGGAGTAGAAACTTTCAACAATATAGAAAAATCGTGTTATATTTTGTATAAAATTAATTTTGAAGAATACATTAAGTCAGATAAGTAAATTGGAAATGAAATACTTGTAGCTGAAAAATAAACTTTTTGTACTTTAATTTTTGAGCTTTAATGAAACTTTTCAAACAGTAGTTTGTGAGTTAGTATTTTAAAAAGATTTCGTGGGAATATGCTTACCTTTAATGGCCGTCATTTCGCTTACTATTTGATTAACTGAGAACAGATAATGATATTTCAATGACAATAATTTACGTAATCTAAAGCAAAAGTTTAGATTTAATTAATTAAATAATAGTTTTAGAAGGAAAATTTAAAATTTATGCATAAAATAGAATGCGTTTAAAATCCAATAAAAATCCTTTAAAAAATAAATATTTTTTAAAAAAATACTTTAATTTTTTTATTTGCTTTAAATATTTAAAGAAACATATTTAGACAAAAATGTTTAAAAAATAAAAGGATAATTTCCAAAAATAGAATAGTTTAAAGTTTAATTCATCTTATTTCATGAAACTATAAATTATTTTGAATTTAATTGCTTTTAAAAGGAAATCTATAAAAAATCATAAGCAATCAAAAACTGTTTATAAAAATTAAAGAGAAAATCATTAAAAATATAATTTTTTCTCTTTAAGGTAATGTGAAAATAATGGTTGTAAGATAAGAGCTTGTATTTCTAAATGTAATGATGCAAATTCGTCTATTTTTTAAATTTAATTAAGTATCTCTTAAAGTTAAAAGATTTTTACGGAAAATAGAACAGCTGACAAATATATGCAGACCAGAATGTCATTTACTGATTTCAAATCTCTGCTGTTCATTTTTTAAGATTAGTTCTGGCCGACTGACAGATATACATATTTTATGTTTTATGTATTCTAATTTTTCCTATTTATTGTATTCATCCACTTATTAATGGTTCAACACTTATGGAAAGACTTTCGAATTTAGTAAAGTCTAAAATACAGAGTTTGATCGAGATTTCGTTGTAAAATATTTCGGCAATTAGAGTACTTTTTTTATTTATAATCCGTACATCTGAAAATAACAAAAAAGCATTTTGAATATTTTAATTTCAGTAAAAATCACTCGCTTAATAAAGGTCTTTAGCGCTAGGAGTTTTAAGCTCTTAAGCGAGATAGCCTAGAACTTTCCAGTACCTTGGCGAAAGTTCTAGATTTTTATGCCAAATAAAGAATGAATAATTAAACTTCTGGATTTTTTTTGTTTGAGAAATTTTAACAAATTAAATTTGTTTAATTTTTTATTGAACTGAATATTTTACAGAAACCAAATGTTTAATTTTATTTAATTTAGAATTTAAATTTGATTTAAATTTTAATTAAAACAAGGTTTTAATTACATTCAACATTCACTTCTTTTTTTAAAAACGAAGAATTAAAAAAACAGTTGTCTCTATTATTTCTTTAACGTATTCAGCTGTTTTAGTGACTTTAATTATAGGTGTTATGGACATTTTTCTTGATTAAGCAAGAACCGTTCATGTGAATGATGAATAGAGCAGACAAAATATCAAATGAATATTGTTAAAAACTTTGCAAATACATTTTTTAAATATTTGTATTCGCTTTGAAATATCCCAGACAAAACTAACTGAAATACTCAGATTCTGGGGCGAAAACCATCGAATCATCATCAATTTTTGCGTATTTCACGTAAAAGCGACATTTGTAGTGTTTTGGTGACCTTTTGGCGAAATCTGACGAAAAATAAATAGTTTTGGAAAATTTCATCACCTTACCTTTAGAACAGTCATTAAGAGATGTAGCCTAGAATCTTCCAGAATCTTGGCGAAAGTCCTAAATTTTCACGCCAAGTCAGGTATAAATACCACCGCCCGATTGACCATAATGATTAGGCTGTAGCGAAGACTGGAGTGTTAGTCCAGTGCACAGAAGCTGCTATATATCTAAGGCATTAAGAGTCCTTTGTGTTTGGAAAGCTGTTTCCTGTTGTATTAGCGAAGGAGCTGCGTAATAGTGACTCGTAACTGCTATAATTTTTTGCGTCTTCTAGAGATTTCTACGAATAAACTTCTGGTGATTTTCAAGGGATTGTTTTATCAACTCTCAACCAAACGAATCCCGAAGAGTGGTACAATATTAAGATGATAATCGAAATGTGAAACTATATGAATGAATGACATTTGTACGCGATTATTTTACTAAAACTATAATTATAAATCGAATTTTAATTTTAATCGGCCAAAAGAAAACATCTAAAATAAATTTTTTTTCCACAATGTCACGGAGAATAAAATGACGAGTTTTTTTCGATAACTGCAATATCTTATAAGTTAGAACACTGAAAATAAAAATCTGAGAACACGTTACAGTCATAGCTTTTCAATTGTCCAAAATTTTATGCTTGAAGGTGAGGGGGTAGGGAAGACATTATATTTATAAGAGAGTATGCGAAAAAGTTTTCTGGAGGCCATTTCTGCTAGCTTCCAAATATAATTAGTGTGAGAGCAGAATCGGCGATGTTCGTGACGTAAGACGTTAATTTCTTAATGGGTATTTAATTGCTGCAAGAAGAAAATTGTTCTCAGCCAATGAGAAGCATCTGTAGGCAGTTTTACGATCTGTCGACGCAACTCTTTTCTAAGTAATTAACTTTCTGCACCTGACTATTAGGGCCTGCAATCAGTGCTGAGACTTAATGATCAAATCTGTCATTTACATACCCCACTCTTTTTTTCGTGTAAGATTGTAAGAGTACTCTTGATTAGGGTTTTCCTTAAATTGCGGATTGATTATCTTGTGTATTTATACATCTATGTCTTAATCGCTCGGAAGTTAATTAGAATGTCTGACTTTTTTGCACAAATTAAATAATAGTAGATGCTTTTTTTGCAGTATGGAGTGCCTTTAATTTTAGGTAGATTGCTGTGGGTATCCTATATATTGAAATGTTTTTCACGACAAGATTTAGTTTTGACTTTGCAGTTATTTCATCCCGCGAGGCATAATTTATGTACAAGCATGACGCGACGGGGCACGTCAATTCACAGCGCCCCACAAGAGCGGAGAGATCATAAAAAGGAGGAAATAGTTTCCCCCTGTCATTATATACCATGAAACTCTCATAGGGATTTCTGTACAAGTGTCGATTTAAGATAGGGAAATCTAGGTATATTTTTACAGAATTTGTTTGGATCGACAAATTTATATCTCTTCACCTGGAATGTGTGAGCTGCTGATTTAAGCATTTTAATAGAGCTCTTGATGAATTACTGAAATAAAAAAGTGAAATAGGATCAGGAAATAAGAGAAAATTTTAGAATGAAGTTAAGAGGAGCTGAATTAAAAAGATTAAATTAATTGCTTTAATTAATTATTTTTATTTAACACACACACACACACACACACACACACACACACACACACACACACA
>JAOUZG010049462.1:2302572-2391025 GCA_026289955.1 Argiope argentata
CACACACACACACACACACACACACACACACACACACACACACACACCACTTTGCCCGTGTTATCTTGTAAATAGTATGACTAGAGCAATTTTCTTTGAATTTTAACTAGTTAGGAATGTCAAAATGTCTTGGACGAATTTCCCTTTGATTTAGGGAAACTATCTAGATCAAAGGGCTGGAAAGTTTCATTTCTCAATAATTTTATTCATATTGAAGATAGAAAAATAAATAAAATTAGCCAAATTAGCGCTCATTAAGACAATTAACTTTTGTATATGAAGTTTTTTCGATAACTGCAATATCTTTTAATTTAGGGTTTGAAAATGATTTTCAGGCATTAGTTTTGACTATTTTTAACATCAACAATTTATGTTGCCATATAGCAACTTATGCATAAAAGAATTCTTTTTTATCTTACAGCTTGCAGCGAGGAATTTTTAGCTTTTGAAATGTATTAAAAATGTGTCTATTAAGGTGGCCAAAAATTCCAGAAAAGGCAGATGTATTGAGAAAGATAAAATAAAATTTGAAACCAAAGTCTTCTCTGATTAAGAAATACCATATTAATTTAAAGTTTGTTTTATATATGTGTGTCCGAAAAAAAATGCATGTAATGTTTTTTTTCACATAAAAATTCATTAGACTGGAAAGACACGATTTTAGATGCTTAATAATTTAAAATTTAATGGACTTGTAATGTTCCCCATAATGTTTCTATAGGTGAAGGCGAAGTTATAGGGCATAGAATTAGCGAATCAAAACGATTTTATGATTCACTTGACAAATCAAACGATTTTTGATTAGATAGCTATGTTGAAGTTTGTAGAAAGTTTAAGGACGTAAAAATTATGCATTAAAGGTCTATTAGATGTGAATAGGTAGTATTGCAGTTGTATGTAGGATTTAGTAATGCTAATATGAGTTGATGTTTTCATAAAAATAAAATTACAGCATTTACATATATTTTAATTTGTATTCACAGCCTCTTGTGGGAAATTCTTATTTGTCAAGCCTAATTTAAGAATTGCAGCAAACCATGAGGAATGGAAGATAATGTACTTATTTAGTTAAAACTTTCCGTATTTCAGCTTCAACCCTTTGGCTGTGATTGAAAGCGATTTTGAGATCAGAATATTGTAAATGGGAATAATTTAGAAGAGATCAGAATATTGTAAATTGGAATAATTTAGAAGAGATCAGAATATTGTAAATGGGAATAATTTAGAAGAGATCAAAGAATATTTAATCGGAATAAAAGTTTGTTTTGTGTAAAACCATAAAAATTTAAGCATTTTAAAATTCTTAATCGATTGTCAGTCCTTCTAATCTCCGCCGAATTACTTTCCTTTCCAAAAGTGGATTATGTGACAAAGGATTATCAAATAACGATACAATCAGAGTATGAATATTTTTATTAATTTTATTTTTCTCGTATTCGTAGCATATAGAAAGTATAATAATAGCAAAAAAATAGAATTCGAGATGTCACATAGCTTCAAAAAATGTTTAGAACCTCTAAATTTTAGACCTTCCAGAGTTCGAAAAGTATATTTTTGAAAGATAATCGCCTGTATGTCTGTATTACAAAGGCAAATCAAAATCCCTTTGAGATATATAGTTGAAATTAAGCATGCAATCTTTAAGTCGAATATGCAAATTTCTATCAAACTTTGAAGAACATTTGCTCTTAACAAGTTTGTCTGTCTGCTGTTCGTATGTAAGTTTACACAGAAATTACAAAGCGAAGCTAGTTAGATAAAATTGGGTATATAAATTTAACTACTTTAATGTAGTCGCCAATCAAATTGTGAGCCAAATACAAAAACTGGCTGACTGTCTCTCGGTCTGAACTTTCAGAAAAAATGTAAGAGCAATAATTCAAATATTTAATGACTTTAAGATGTCAAATTTGGTATGGGATTATTAGGACTACAATTGCAAATTTGTATCAAATTTTTGTTTCCATTGGTTTAGGAAATCTTGTCTAAAACACAAATTCGATGCTGCTATCCGCAGCGATTTGGATACTATTAGAGCCATGCTAGGAATTAATCGCCAAATAACTCGCCTAGTATCACATCATAGATACGATGAAAATGCTAAATTCACGCCAAAAGTTAATATATCATAACTATTGTAAGCTAATATTATGTAAGGTATTCTCTGGCATGACAAGCGTATTAAAGAGTAGAGAGAAGTTTTAGATATAGCACTCTCTATGATTTTCTATTTATATCTGACGGAGTTTTATCAATGATAGTGCAAAATTTTGTTAAAGAATTCCATTTGCTGGGAAAGATAAATAAAACTCGTTTTCATTGTAAATATTTTCCTCCTCTATAAAGAGCAAGCAAATTTTAATTAGCACTTCCTATTCAGAAATTCGATTGAATGACAAAGCAAGGAGATAGTGAAATTGATGACCTTGATTCCCAGGGTGGACAATTTTAAAATATATTTCATAACAACACCCAAACAAACGTGGAATTCCATTTGAAAATTCAATTTAGATCCTCATCCAATTCTCTCGAGAAATAGATTATCAATTTCCATATCTACTCTTATACAAAACTTCATCTTTTGAAAGATCCATTCTTCCTAGTAATTATTTAAAATTTGATTAACTGAACTGAAATTGCTATGCCCGATGGGCACTCTTCTCAAAAGATAATCAAAGACAAGAATTCTTATTCGACATTAAATGAAAATGCATACATTGTTATAACTCGGAGATATTCTTCACAATAGAATTGATACATAAGGAAGTATATTTTGTGAAGATGCTATAGGAATTATGCTATAGGAATAATTGAAAAGAGATGATACAAATGCGAAAATTTCACTCGTAAACATTTAAGTTTTGGATGCTGAAAGGAAGACAACAGAGGTTAGAACTATTTGTAATGTAGGAACCATTAGTGTTCTGCGGGTGTCATAAGTGTTAATGTTTTTAACAGCTATTATGCCAATATTTAAGTATCATATGAGAACAAATGTTATTCTGAAACCATTTAAAGTCAAAATAAGTAACCCTTTTTTTAATTGCATAAGATTTACAAAATCTTTTGTTTGACTTGTTAATTTTATTAAAGAATTAAACTGTTTGAAACTCTATAACAAATTCGTTTTTTTTTTTTAAATTTTGTTCTTGGGGGTTGTGGTAGTTAAAAGAAAAATGAGATGAACTGCATCGAACAATTCTGTTATTCTTAAAACTTCATTTATTTCTTTGATTTTCAATAAAAGATTTAAAAGAAATTATTTCATTTATTAATTATTCATTATTAATTATTTCATTTTATTGGAAATAGAGTATTAATAACTAATTCCTTTTCAAAGCTAAAAGTCCCCTTTTTAGATTTTTTTGGGGACATTAGAACTGAAAGTTGTTCATAATATTTTCAAATTAATATATTATTTTGATTCATTATTCAACTAATATACAGGGTAAGTCAAAATGAATATAGCGATTACAAACGGCTATAACTATTTAATGAAAAAATATTTATCGATAAGATTTACACAGAATGTAGAAGAATCTTCAAAATTTTATATACAGAAGTCATAGATGTTCTATGTGACTTCCCTTGGTCACACGGACAACATCTAATCGGTATTCCATTTCACGCCATACATTCTGAAGCATTTGTTCATTAACCGACTCAAGCGCATTACAAATGCGTACTTTCAGTTCTTCAATTGTTTTGGGCAAGGGAAACACAAACACTCTGTCTTTCACATAACCCCATAGCCTTCCGCTACTTTTTCCTTTGCACAAACATCCTGTTTCCTCAAACATCCGATGCCATCTGCGTATGTTGTTCGCATTTGGAGGTTCTTCATTGTACCGCTGACGAAATTTTCTCTGCACTGTAATAACAGAACGGCAACTGTGAAATTCCAACACAGAGAATGCTTTCTGCACGGGACTAGCCATTTCCACTAATGAGACGCCGCGCTAAACAGGTTTCTTGTCGTTGCGAAGTTCGATTTCGCGCATGCGCAGGCATCCGCTTGGCTGCACGTGCGCTTTACGTTAATAAATTTTGAAGTTCCGTCTACATTCTGTGTAAATCTTATCGATATATCTTTTTTCATTAAATAGTTATAGCTGTTTGTAATCGCTATATTCATTTTGACTTACCCTGTATTATTAATAAAAATAAGTTTAACATAAACCATCTATGAAATTTTAATTTTTTGAAAAAATTTATAAATGAACTAATTATATATATATTTAATATTATTTCTAATTAATAATATTAAATATATATATAATATTAAAATATATTAATATTTTTATAATTATTTCTAGTTTATTTTATTTTTTTCTATTATTGTAAACAAAAATTAGTATGGAATATAAATTCTGACTCATTGTTATATTTTAATATATCTTTGCAGCTAGACAAGAAAAAAATGAAAATTTTAAAAATATTAACTTACCATTTAAAAAAATACTGGAATTCTCTGATATAAATTTATGATAAATACTACAATTTATAAGTTTATGAAAATATCTTCAAAGATTTTAAGCACTCGAACTATAAAAACTTGAAGAAAAAGAATCTTATAAAAAACAGAAAGCAATTAGCTTAAAAAATCGAAGTCTGAGAAAAATGAATTTAAAGTTTGTAAAAGTAAAGGATAAAAACTAATAATATTTGTAAATATTTAATCATATATGCTGTTTCCCAGTTTTTAAAATGCACTAAAAAGCTAATTTATGTTAAGTATTTTATTTAGGTTAACCTTAATAATCTCATGGTCTTCATCAATGATATTCATATTGGGAAAAAGTATAGAATTAAAAGCTAAATATTCAATTCCTAATGGCTTAAAAATAATAAACACAATACATTTGCATAAAATAACGAGAAAAATAACACAAATTAAATTGGAAACTATCAGTTTTGCATATGTCAGTCATTAATTTCTTTTTAATGTGAAATTTGAAGTCAAGCTTACTAATTGAATTGGAAAATTATTGAAAAGGATACAAATAATTCATCTTTTTAAATCATTTTTATGTATGGAAGTTCATGTAATAAAAATTAATAAGATTGTGTCTGAGGAATGTAATTTAGATAATTTAACTACGAATGTTGATACATATCGAAAGCTTCTTTTTACCATTTGTCTGCCAATTACGATGTTTTTTTCTATTTCTAGGACTTTGAATAGTTAATTACTTTACTTCTTTCTATTTCCATATTTCTAATATATTAGAAATAGGGAACTATGTTTTACATTTTATTGAGCATATTTTGTAGCACTTATTAAAAGTAATTCGGGAGAAATGATTTTTAATGTATATCATTGTACTTTCTCAACTAAGAAGTATACAAAGAAAAAGTATTGTAATTGTAAAAAGATTCAAAAGAACGAATTTTTATTAATCACCATATTTTAAAATATCCCGAATTCAGAAAATAAAAATTCGTAAACCTATTTGTGTATCGCCGATCACGATAACAATACTAAAAAAATGTTTTAAGCTGGGGGGGATTGGGCGGATATTGAAATTTGATACGTAGATTTTAATCCAATTTTGAATGAAATCTATTCAAAGGAAGTCTGTCTTTCCAGATACCTGATTATAAATGTTGAGATAGTGGTAGAATGTAAAGATTTATTTAAATTAATTTAAAACTCAGATTTAACTTCTAATATATTGATCGTTTAAACTTTGAACTAAATTCGTCAAGTGATAGAAATCAAAAGTTCCGTTGTCGCTGAATAATTTTTAATGCATGCAAATGCAGTAACTTAAAAGAGCAGAAACTTAAATTGAAATTTGATACGGCCTTGATTTGACCTTGAAATTACAATTGTGTATCTATATCAAAATTGATTTCGATCTATCGTAAAAAATTATTAAAACTAAATATTTAATTTTTTATTCATTGTGTATTAACTGTAAGCCATTGATTAATTGCTAATAAAAATACCTTAAAGTTTAACAACTTCATTTTCGACATGTAACTCCTAAAAAACCTAGATTGCTCTTGGTATTCATAGTCACGCTCCTGGCCCCCAATTTGAAATGGAGGAGGAAGATAACACTTTTATTAAATAGTACGTGAAGAAATTTCAGGGGATCTATCCTGTTATCAAAAATTTTATGAGTGAAAATAAGACATTTATTTGTTTCATTTTCAATGACATATGCGCATCTTAGTAAACCATTTTTGCATAATTTGCTCATTTTTAGTAGTATTTGTAAAATGAAAACATGTAATAAATGATTTTTAATGAATACCTTTTTATTTTCTTAAATAAAACGAGTAAAAAGAAAAATTATTGTAATCGTCGACTAATTCGGATGATCGATTTTGAAGAATCGCCATATCTTAAACCAACCCATGTTTGAATTACGTTTCAAAAATGCTTTGAGTTGGGAGTGGGAGGGGATGATGAAATTTGATAAGTGGTCTTAAGACTGCATTTATAAATCGATGGCAAATTTTAATTTTTGTCGGAATATCGAAAAAAAGATAATAAATATAACTTATTAGATTTTCTAGTATTTGAATATTAACTGCATACAACGATTAATCGCTAATAACAGAAATTGCTCATTAAATTTCAGCAACATTATTCGACATGCAACTCATATCTAAAAATATGCACCTGAATACTAATGAATTTCATGACCACATCATTTATCCGTAATATTAGGTGGGAGAATTACACTTTTATTAAATAAGATGCGAGGAAATTTCGACGTAACCATTACTTTTAATAAGAATTTTATAAATGAAAATAGGACACCTTATTTAAAAAATTTTCAGTGATATATACTCGTCATAGTGAATTATATGTTTTATATATATTTTGTTTATTTAGTTAAAAGCTTTTTCAGACGGCGTCCTGACATAGGGGTAGCGCTTCTTCCCCGTGATCTGGACGTCCCGTGTTCGAGTCCCGGTTCGGGGATGGTTGTTCTACTGCGTTTTATCTTAAGGTGTGTGAGCATTTGCCCCTGTAAAAAAGGGCTGTTCAAGTGAAAGGGATGAGTCGTACTGTTGGCCCTAGTTGGCGCTGCTACAAAACCAGTGATGTGATTAGGTTGAAATCGCTACTGCCTTATTGTGCTTGTCCATGGAAAGTAATATAAGAAGCAACAATAATAAAGTTGTTTCAACTCAATCTATATCATATAATTTTCAGATTATACTTCTTTCTGGAAAATGAAAAAAAATTATCCGTATATTGAATAACAGTTTGACGTGCAGTGTATTTTAATGAAGTAGGATTAATTTTCTGTAACCATATTTTTAATAAATAGGGGCGTCCCACGTGGTTAAATTCTCTATAAACATAAATACATAATTCTATTTTGAAAAGTTAATGAATATATATGATTTGAAATGATTTAAATTTGTTAAGTAAAATGACATTTCTATAGTGACAATACCTAAACAGAAACGCCAGATTCGGTAAGATCACTAATTTTATGTAATTACTTTCCCCACTTCTCCATTTCCCAAACATGAATGGCAAAACTATATCCTAAAATATGGCTGTTATTGGTGGATAACTAATTATTCTTAAGCCGTTATTTACCCAAACTAGATAACACGAGCGAGGGAATTATCGCGTAAATAATAATCATGTAAATATAACTCACCGCAATAATTAATTTATAGGTTGTTGAACTCGAAATATTGCTTTTCTTAATTAAGTGGAAACGACGTCGTTCCATCAGCACTCCAGAAGAAGAATTAATTTCACCGCAAGGCAGGAATGAACAGCCAATGGCAATGCTCGATAACTTTTCTGGGAAATCCTTTCTCTTCTGGATAATGAAGGGGAAGGTCTTTAAATGAGACTCATGAAAGGAAACCACGAGACAAGAATTTGAACCGCAGTTCGACATAAATTAAAGGGAAATGGGAAGTCAAGAAGCGACAATGAATTGAGATATGTAGTGCTCACATTCACGGCACTGTCATTTAATAATGGAAGTATGATTTTTGCTGCTTTAATATGATCATGTTTCATTAAAAATGTTTTCTTAAATATTGTCTTCAAGCTTTGTGGGAGATTAATTGCTAAATGGAAACTCAAAATTCTCTAGAGCTTTGAATGCTACGATCAGGAAACAAAGACGTTTTAGTAAAGAATTAACTGAAGTTAATTTGAGATTTTTAAGGACTTTTTTAGCTCTTCGAAGCTAAATTTATATTTTATTCCTTTGCACCCCGAAAAATAATTAGATGTAAAACTTTTCACCTAATACAAAGATTTGTTTATTGCTATGAAAAATCAATATACATAATTCTTTTAAGTCGAATTTCTTTGAAAAATTAATCTACATCTCTTAACCATTATGTAGGCGTTTTTAATAATCAAACTTGAAAAAAAAAATAAAACGTCAAAATGCACAATCTTAAATGGTGAGTCAGAGGCACCATCGAAGTGCAAAGGGTTAACATTGAGAAAAATTACCAAAGTCTTCTTAAACCTGTCACATTTTTTGTTTGTTTTATTAAAGTGCTTTGAGCTTCAATTTAAAAATACAAATTAATTTTATGAATGCGAAATAAAATGTCTTTATATTTATCTTGAATAATTCAAAAATGTCTCTAGTTTCCATGAATAATATAACGAATCTGTAATATTGCTTTCCTGTGCAGTTAGTTTTATATAAAGGAAGAGATTTTGAAAATACCTCTTAGGGATGTTGAATGGTGCCGATAGGCTTTGACTATCATTTGGCGACAAAATTTGTAACTTCAATAACAAAACTGAAGATTCTTGAATAAGTTTGAATCTCGGTGATATCTTTATTATTACTGAGAATTTGTATTTCTTTCTGAACCTTCGACTTCTTGTGATGGGAACTATAAAAGTATTGACGCCAAAGACTTCCTAGTGAAGATAAAAGCTTTCTGAGTTGCTGTGAAAGACTTATGGGATATGATCTCGCAAATTTGATGGAAAAGTGGGCTTAAGAATATTAAAATTATCCTTTTAATCTGTTCAAAAGGAATTATTTCAAAAATGTTGTAACTTCAAATTTAAGTTCAAAATCTGACCAAATAGGCCCGGAAACTTTATATAATCTACGAAACGTTTAATTCTACAAATTTGCATGACTTTAACTCTTTAACTTGCAATTCCCACCTGGACCATCCTTTAACTCTAGTATTTGTTACAGAATGAGCGTTTCAAAATTATCCCACATTTTCTATTCAGAATGGATTACTTCAAAGTCTTTGAACTAATTCTGTTTTAGAAGCTTTGTCTCTGACACCGCGCTTTAAGATGATTTCTACACAGGTTCTTTATGCACGTATTTAAGGGTTCGTTTCCTCTTTTATCTTAACAGTTTAACAAAATGTTAATTCTTAAAAGAATTTAAGCGGTTAAAGTTCAGTCTCTTGGAGATTCTGTAAAGCTCTTATGATTATGACAGCAGCTTTTACATTTAGGTGAACGAAAATACAAGCATGATAATTTTACATTTATGTAATATTTAGACATTTTTTTAAAAATTTGATACATTTTATAAAGGAGAAAATTGAAAATGAAAAAGTATTAACTGTTATGATACTTAACTATCATACTAACTATACAGAAATAAAATTGAATAATTTAATTACGTTTTAAATAAGGAATTGAATTAAAAACAGGTCTAAATTAAGAAAATTTCTGTAAACCAAGAAAAAAAATTAAGCAAGTAATAATTTTATTTCTAGAACAGACATTAAATATATTATAATCGTATATTATAAAAAAGAGAGATTTTTTCAAATTTTTAAATGGCTGTAAACATCTGTTTGATTATACCTGTCTATTATTTTTCTTTTTTATTTCATTTAACAATTTTTAAACGAGTAAATTAATAAAGCCTCTCGGTATCATTAGAATCCTAAGCTTATACCTAGCTTTACTGGTTTTGAGATGATATAGGACATTTTATATTTTTTCCAACCAGGAACTGACATAAAGTGAATAAAAACTGTAATGAATGCTGTGTTCTGAAATTGTAACTAATGAAATGTAAATATGGAAAGCTAAATTTATATTTTAATTTTATAGAATAATATATTGTTTTGTTGCTAAATTTGAAAAAAAAAATCAAAACAAGTCTGGAAGTTACATTATTATAATAATGCCTTAAATTGCAAAGATTTTTTAAATTTTTTGTTTAAGTGTTAATTTATTTGAATACCATAAATTTTTGAGAGCTATATATTAAAAATCAAATGCATATAAACTAGGTAAAAAATTCTAATTAGAGACTAGAATTTCATTACCTATGACAATATTATTAGATAAGATTGTAAACAGTTATACTACTCTTCCTTGCTATATTATGTCTTTTGATTTTTTATTAATGGGCAGAGAAAAAAATAGGTAAGGTCACGATTGGTCTAAACAGACCACAGAACGTATTTATTATTGAGCAATCAGTGATTTGAAAAGGTTGTAAAGTCACTTTTACTGTTTTCCCAATAGAAATTTTAAAGTTAAAAATCTCTCAGGAATCTAAAGGTTAAAATGTTTGGTAATAGTAACAAAGGTGTATGAGTAGAATCTTTTTTTCTTCTGTTTAGTTCTTTGGATTATTAATCATGAATTTTTCTTTTGGTGATATGTCCTGTAAGAAAGTGCGCAAAAATTAGGATTTGCATGAAACACACTTATCAAAATATAGTGCTGTTAGTAACTTTTAAGTAACATCAAACAAAATACCTAGATGTATAATATATTCTTTGAGCGAATTTTGAAATTTTTTTACACTCTATTATTTTTAGAACCTAAGAATCTGCTGAATTATTTAATAATTATGAACACAAAAATTGTGTATTATAGATTACTTCTTATCAGCATCGAATCTGAACCACTTCCATATTAATATTTTCTAGTCAACTACGGTCAAAAAAACTGCCACAAGCAATGAAAAATGCTTAGTAGCGCAAATGTATTTTTAAGACTTTATTCATATTTTTCAAGGTTAATTAATTTTATCTAGGAGGATAAATAAATAATGATTTTCCTGAGGCTATTTACTAGATTTTTTTCATTTTCTTAATTAATATATAATGTGGTACTCGAGAATGGTTCGTAGATTATAAATTTATTCAAGAAAAACAATGTATAGCAAGTGCAATTTTCAATGATAAACATAATTTTTATCCTTCAAAACTTTATGGAAAATTTCAATCTATATTCATTCATACAAACTTACTTATTATTGGAAAAAATTAGAGTTGTAGATAAGGAAAGGGATTTTTAAAAGTAATTTTAATTTATAAAAGTATCGTTGAAAATTAGGTAATAAGTGAAAAATATTGACGTAAAATTAATGTTTTTTGAATATTATGAAATATTAATTAAATAAAAAAAATTTTGATTAGTCTTTTTACACTATAAAATATTAATCATTAATTTTTTTAAATATTTTATTTACATTTTTAAAAAATCTAAATAAATTATCACTGGAACAATAATATTGTTATTAATTGATTCTAACTGTTGTTTCAAAATAAACGCAAGATTTGGTTTTTCCTCCATACGTGCAATGATACTGGCAATCCTATTAAAAATACTGTTACGTTTTTAGCGTAGCGGGATCGGATTGAATGGACTTTATTTGAGGACAGCACAAACAAATTTATTTACAGCTATTTACAGGTATATACAGGATGACTTGAAAAAGTAAAACTTCAGAGAACACAATCTAGCAATAATCAGCCACTTACAGCGTAAATGCAAGTCTTACGCACAATAAACACAGCTTGCAAAACAGCTATCGTATAGCACAACAACAGTAAATCGCAGCGAGCTCAATAACACAGCGTTAACAGCAAACGCAAACACAGCTCACTAATAACAAATCTTCTAGTCAAGCGAGATGCTTTTTATTTCAGAGAAAACTCTCAACTAACTCAATCACTTCTAAGAGGCCCCTAGCCCCTACAGGGGCTTATCCTCGATCTTGGGAGATGTTGACTTGAGCGTGGCAGATGAAGAACTGGCATAGACTGTTGATCTGCATAGCAGGGAGAGGAAGTGGTGAGAGGAGAAAAGCTGTATCACTATTGGCTATTGGTTATTAGTATAAAAGACTTAGCCCAGGAATTTTAGAATCAGTTTAGGGGTTGGCCGGCTTACAGATAACATTGAACATAATTAAGACTTTAGCTGTGGGGTCACTATTGCTTTTCATTTGCTTTGCGGCTTCAATTAAATTGGGGAACAGTAGGAAGACTTTTTTAATTTCTTGCATGGCTTCAATCATTTCTTTAAAGTCGTCCTGGGCGGGTAGATTTATTTGCTCGGATCCAGCGGGGGTATCAGTTTTAGATTGCGTTTGATTATTAGCGAATGTATTTGCATAAGAGACATTTTGCCTACGGAAATCTGAATTAAAGAAGTTGATCCTATTTTGATGTGGGGTTTGAATTTTGGGGAATTTGGGGCAACCTCGGTACGCGGCCGTATGTCCAATTTCCTCGCAGTTGGTGCATTTAGGCATCTCTATTTTCTCTTTATGATCACAATTTCTAGTTTGATGCACCGAGCCGCATTTTAAACACCTTGGTAGCATAGAACAATTACTGGAGACGTGCCCAAAAATATTGCAATTACAGCACTGGGAAACGGAATTCCGTCCCCTGTAACTCTCAACATTTATTTTTAACTATCCAATTTCCTTTAGATTAAAGATTTCGTCAACTATTTCATTTTTGTTCAATTCAACTAGATATAGGGGGAGGGGTTTTCTGGTTTTATATTGGGTGAGTTTAGTGATTTTATTTACTTGGTAGCCATGATCATTAAGGTCAGATTCAATTTCATCAATTTCGTAGTCAATAGGAAGTCCTCTAATAACTATTTTCTCTGGGCACTTAGTCTTAGGGGGGATGATATCAAATTCCAATTTTTTATCCTCACAGTATTCCTGGATGTCCCTATGCATATCCACATTTTCGGGAAAGATTTTTATAAATCTGTTTGTTAAGGTGTTATTCCTGGCACCGAATTTTTCTTTTATTTCTTCTAGTATTTTTTTATAATTTTTGACGTACTTCAGCATGATAGGAGGAATTTTACGGGGCTTTTCGGTTTCATCATTATCCTTAGAAATATCGTTTTTCTCAGGGGGATCTGTTTGCTCTTCACTCAGGGCATCAAATCGATTATTTAGACTAATTGGGGTAGGTGGTTCTATGATTTTTACTGGATTAGCCGTTTTTCTCTCGGGAGACTTTTGAAAATTCAGATCCGGTCTAACCTTACAACAGCCAATAGATAATACGGAAATCAACTCACGTCTGTGGTTATCCAGCTCCTTTGTCAGTCTATCGGCATGGAAGATGGACTTGTTGAGTTGATCTTGGTCGATGGGGCAGGATTTCTGGGCTTTCTCAACTGCAAATCGATGGGCACTCAGGGAAGAGTTTTTGCTACAAATACTAGCGGCAATGCCTCTTGCATTTATGCAATTTGTACAAGAACATATGGCATCTATTTTAGCAATCAGATCTTGAATCGATAGCTTTTCTAACGGATCAACACATCGTTTTTTGCCCCTCACACTCAGGTCAGAATCAGTCGATGGCTCCGGGTCGCGCAGCCTAACATCCTGACAACCGTTCTCCTCCATGGTCGAGCAGAATTTTCATTCAAATTCTTGCATCCTTTTAAAAACAACACTGTTTGAAATTCCATGAAAACACTAACTGAACTAACTAATCAATTATAAATTCATAGGACAACTAACTGAACTAACTGAAAACTGATACATTCAGAGAACAACGAACGAAACTGAACTAGCTAACTCAATCACTCCGGCTACTCGTCCTTATATAGCCGAAGAAGCGCGTGCACCGAATCCCGTGAAAATTCTCGAAACAACGCGCGCAATCCAGCAGCTACTAGACTATTCCTTTCGCCAAACCAACCAAGCTGGCGCGAGGCTCCTCGCCAAACGTCGCCATCTTTGGCGAGTTTTCGTGCCGCTTGCCCGCTTGTAACAATACATTTGGCAGCTGATAGTTTAGGTTAAAAAAAGGAGCGTTACATGATGGAACAACGTTTTAATGTAGAATTTAAATTAAATAATAAGACACAATTCTTTTCTTTAAATATTTTTATTGAATCCCAAACTACACAGGATAGGGTTATGTATGGATTAACAATGGTCACGGCGGTTTTGATGGCACATACGTACTCTTTTTTCGAAATTAACTGTCATTTTCTTGACAGTTAATTTTGAAACTGTCAAGAAAATGACTTATTTCAGCAAGCCTTATTTCAGCCTTATTCAGCAGCCTTATTTCAGCAAAATGACAATGGAAAATTGTCATTTTGCTGAAATAAGGCTGAATTTCCTTAATAAAGAGTTGCATTTTCTCTTTTAATGCAATCGTGTATAAGGATTTGTTGGTATAGATCCTTGATTTTAAATAATCTTGTAAAAGAAAATACAAACACATAATCTAGGAGTAGAATTCTCAATATTTCGAACTGTGTATTATCCCTTCTTTTTGAAATATTGTTCAAAATCAAAACAAGCTGTTCTATCCCTACCACTATATTTACTAACACTAAACTATTAATTGCTAAATGATTTATTTAATTAGCTATGCTGCCAACGCCTAACTGCGTGAATGGCAGTTAATTTTGGGATATCCTTAAAAATTTTTTTTTAAAGATGCTTGTCCTTCATATGAAATTACCATTCGTTTTTCAAATTCTGCCTTTAATAACTAAATAAGAAAATCAAAATGATCTTTAAGTGTAAATCTACAACTCCTATTTTTAAAAAAATGAAGTATATTTTATTAGGAAGGAATGTGAAGAGATAAGCTCTCTTTTATTTGATGCTACATTTGAAGATAAAACTTCTTTTTCCAGTTCAAAAAATGCCTATTTTGATTATTATTGTCCTTTTTCGGAGTTTGATAATCGTTACTTCTTAAGTAAATTCATCAACTATAGAAACAGGGAATGAGATTATAGAAAAATATTGGTTATTGAAATGCTGGGATTCTACAAATAATTTAGTTCCAGGAGATATATGAACCGGTACATTATATGATGGAATTACCACTTCTTGTCCTCACTAATATAAAGCGTTTTACATCTCATCGAATTATGCACATTTCAATGGATAATAAATTATTTTTATTTAGTGTTTCTTCGATAACGCTAAGATTTTTTATTTTGCATGCCATCCTCTTTGTAATCGTAAAAAAATCTTTATTTTTCTTTCCTTTTACTGACAAAAGGTTTCGGAGGCTGTGATGACAAGTAATGTACATGAGTTTCAACCATAGACGTCTTTGATTAACTGGGCATTTCATATTATATGTTCTCTCAGGAGAAAATGACATGCTTCTTTATATTTATAAAATACTTGTAAAATCTGGAAATCCTGAATATGGTATGTTACTACTAAGCAAATATAGTAAAAATTTATTTTTAAAATATAAGTTTGTAAAAATTATTTACAAATGTTTTTATTTATTTCTTAGCCTATAATTTTTTTAAAATTAATATGAATATAGTGACTAAGTAAGGCTTGAAAGCACTTGTGAATATGTTTGTAAATGTTGATTAGATTCTAAGGAATTCCATTGCGATCACTAAATATTTTTGTTTAGACTAAGATATCGTTGAATGGAGTTTTGTTCATAATAGATCACAAGTTTGACTCACGATCCTATAGAAGTTTTTACATGCGTTGTATCTAATATTAGTTTGTTGAACATTTACCAAATGTCTTAGCTTCCTTATATATTGTAAAATATTGTCTGATATTAAGCAATATTTTTAACATTATATAATATTACTAAGTGTTAAATAATATGATATTTTCAATATTGTACAATAGACTGTGCTTCCTGAGTTAATTTTGATCTATGCTGTGCAAATAGAATAAAAGTCCTTCTTGTATATGTGGCACAATTTCATAATTTGTGACATCTATCCTATTACTGCACACAGCTTGATAACACATTTTAAATACCAAAGAGTAAGTTTATCATACAGAATTGCTTATATTATTATATTAATATTAACAATAGACTTAATTATTTACATGTTCTATTTAAATAAAGTTGAAGGGCAAATACGCATATTTGTGCTAGAATTTCATTACAGTAACCAACTCGTGTACAAAATGGCCCTATTACATGTGTTCAAGACAATTGACGAAAGTCACAGTTAATGAAAGGTATGGTATGAAATTTCTCCAGACGATGTCTAGACGAGATGGCCTTTTGAACTGGGATGCTTCTTCCGTTGGCTTTAATGAAACACTTAACTGAAGATCTAATTCGACGACGAAATAGATATTTTCTTGGCTTAGGCACCAGGTCATTTTTGGGACGATCATGTCCATATTGAGGTTGGGGTAGTCATCCGACTTGACATTATAAAGTGATAATCTTAGATCTATTTTAGAACTCACCTATGCAAATGAATTATGAGAAAGTGATACTGATGTGGGGGCTGCGGTGGCCTGGTGGTAAGGTCTCGGCGTGTGAGCTGTAGGGTTACAGTTTCGAGACCGAATTCCACCCAAGAACCGTAGTATAAGGGGGTCTGTTCCACGTTATATACATCAACGTCCTCTCAAAAGGTTGCAAGACCAAACGTGCTCCAGCTAGTGGGTGTGGAAAAGTGAGTGCCAGTTCAGGTGTCGTCCTCGTCATCTGACCATGGTTCAAAATTACGAGGTTCGTTCCAAAATAGCCTTAGGAGTGCTTTACAGTGGGACATTAATGTAACTAAGCAACAAAAGTATAGTTTTTTGGTTCTAAAAATGCATGGATATACAAGAAAGGTTCTACATGAAATCATTAAACCTAGAGTTTCATCTCATCCTTTATCAACTATAGATGTACGAAAAGATGGCTTCTATCATCGGTCTAAATTTTAAAAAAGTTTGAGGTGTAAAACTTTTCTATGTAAGGGTACTACACAGTAGTTATGTAGCAAATGCAATGTTCCTTTACGTTTCAGGGCCAAAAACAATTGCTTCATTAATTTTCATGTCTTATAATGAAATGAAAAGCATTATTTATGTTTGAAATGTTATTGTGCGCAGTAGATTTGTGGAAATCACTGAATGAGTGTTCATGGTAATGTAGATATTCATAATTTTTTTTCCGAAAATTATAACAAAGAAGCTTATATGATTAATTTTTCTCTATCAACTACACTCGTTTCCCGTTTGATTTCAAATTGCATTTGTTAAAAATAAGAATTCATGCATATGAAGATTAAGTTGGATGTCTGTTAGATAGCAGTTTTATAGCAATGTTCTTTCTTTAAATATATTCTGATTGAATTAATTATATTCAAATGAAATGGTTTGGAATTTTCCTTTTCTGTTCAATATGAAATCCAATTTGATATGAAATATATGCAGAATAGAAAGTAATGAAATAATGTATTCAATTTAAATTATTATAAAATGGAAGATTAATTCCACCATGAGATAATAGTTTACCATTTCTAATCACGTACATATCTTCTTCCGATTGATAGGTACCTGTTTGAATTGTTTGCCTAACTTATTCTACTTTGAGATAAATTTCTCCTTATATGGCTATTTTGTTAGAACAAATTTTCATCAAAATGTAAGTTAACCGAAAATATTCATGAAAATAAGAATAAACAGCTTTCTATCTAAAACTTGATTTTATTTGTAAGCTTATAACGAGAAAGTTCTTTCAAACTCTTACTCGCGTAAACAACCGTGTAACGATTTAATTAGTGGCCATTATTATTCTACTGTTATACCGAATGCACCCAGATTTCAATTTAGTTTTGTTGTATTATAATAGATGGCACCATGGGCTATACTAATCTAAAGTCCTAAGTCACATGACCATAAGTTTTAGTAAAAAACGAGAATTTGGCCTTCGCTCATAAAGAAAAAAGGAGGGTTCTTCATCTTTGTTGATCTTACATTACGGCGACAGTTAGTATTGTTATGTACAGACATCTTGTTAGGCTTCGCCCTTTGGTGCCATCAAAGTATTTTAACTTCTAATTTCAATATAATTAACCTTACCTGTCTTATTTGTTAATGTTCTGACAACTATGCTTTTTTTAAATAAATCAACTGTTTTTCTTTAAACTTAGCTGTTTTTCTTAATACCAAAGACACCTGCTTAGTGCCTGAGACACTGATCCAAATGGGATTGAATGGACATTTTGATACACCCAGTTCTGCATTGATTCTTATTATTTTTCGTGTTTTATATAAAGTTGTAGTCACTGGATATCATTGAGTTTCTCATTTTTTTTCAATGCTAATGCTAAGTTTTAACTCTTTACACTGGAGGAAAATAATTTGATACATAATTAATCACCTAATACAAGGACGTGTTTAATGCTCCAAAAATAAATTTATATAATTGTTTTAAGTTTGTATTTTCCTGAAAAATTTATCGACATCTTCTTATCCCTCTCTAGGTATTTTTAATAATCAATTGAACCCCCCCCATCAAATTGATGAACAGTCTTGAATCGAGAGTGAGAGGTTGCATCCGAGTGCAAAATGTTAAATAAAGATTCTTAGTCATCAGATGTGACGTCATCATTCATATTTCAGAATGATGTCTCTGGATGCGTCATACATATTCATATTTCAGATAGACTCTGGATGCGTTATCAACGTTCTTTTGATGTAGTTTTCAATGAAAATAAGAATTACAAAGGTATGCTATTATTGCAACTTTTAATCCTTTAAGAGAAAATAATAGCCCTATCCTTTATGCGACCACTACTGACACATTGTAGATAAGGTACCAACAAATCATTAAAATGTCATTCCTTTTATGAACTAATTTATCTTCTCTCAAACTAATCTATATCAATAAAAATGGAACTCGAAATGCGTTGCTAAGCGCAAAACTAGAGAACGGCTCGACCGATTCGGCTAATTTTTATTTTAATATTTTCGTTAAGACACGGGGATGGTTCTTATGGAGAGAAAAAAAGGAAAAAACGGCGAGGAAAATAGTTAAAACGACACTTTTCTTACTTTCCCGCCAAAAATCTTCATTTCCATCCCCCACACCAACTGAGTTAGGTAGCAGGAAGTCAAAAATTATCATTTGTTTAGAAAGAAATGCGCGATGTCAGTTGGTTTTCATTCATAGATAACCGGATGTTTAAAAAAGAAAGAAAATAGTTGCTTTTATTATTAGTCGGTATCGATATTTGATGTATGTCTGCTCAAAATAAAGTCATAATAAAGTAATAAATAAAGAAAAAAAAAGAATAACAGCGGCGAAAAGTGTTTGTAGAAAGAAAAGTAGTGAAGAAAAAAGAATAGAAAAATAAAGAAAAGAAGGGTGTGTGTGTGTCACCATCATTTCCTCTGTGCGCGGCATTTTCCAAGCTGTTTTTAAACTTTCGCATCTCTTGAAAATCAATTGTGTCTTTATTTGTTTAGTGTGTTTACATTTATGAAAATTTGAATCTCATTATTCTATAAAAACGTAGAATTTTAGACCTTTCCCTCCGACATTTAAGTAAAATATAAATTGCGGGACAATCATTGCTCGGATAGAAAGAGAAAGATGAGCAGTACAATGAACAGAACATCTGAAGAAACTAATACTATAAATGAATTATATGATTATCAAAATTTGTTTGGTTTAAGTATATTTTGGTGAAAAACCTGTTATGAGACACAGCTACATAAAATATTATATGAACATTTTAGCGAGCATTAATACTGGCGAACCGACTGGTCGCCAAAGGCGGCTAGTATTTGAATAATTTCTTTTCTTTGCTCTTTTGTCTACTTTATTGGAGAAGAATGGATTTATTGAATACGAGGCTAGACAAAAATGATTTATTCTTCTCGCAATGGCTTTGAGACAGAATCTAGTTTTGTTAATTATGGAATAGGGATCCGCAGGCATTATTTTTGAAACATATCAAATCAATGGGTGTGGAGCCTCATTTTTTATTCAGATACTGGAATACAAAGAAGAATGTATAAATCTGAGTGTCGTGTTCGAGAAGTTTTTTCCATGGTTCGATATAGGGTGCATATACCAAAATATTCCCAGAGTAAATTTGAAATGAGTTGTTAATCAAACCTAGTAATATTGGAATAGGACAATAAATTTGGGTGGAATGAATATCTTCCTTTTTCCATGTCAGAATTCCTTTTTAAATGGCATTCTTTCAGATTAGAATAAACCTGCAATTTTATGGTCATGTTTTACCATTGAAAATTTTCTTGTAAAATTTTATTTCTTTTAACATTTATGTTACCTTGCTTAAAGAATAGGTGGGATTCGATATGAAATTTTTATTTAACATCTAGTTTCTAAACAACTAAAAAATGATGCGTATTTCCAAATGGACAATGCTTCTGAAAGCTTTAAATGACTTATTAACAATTTTTCTGAATAAATGTACTGTTGAAACATTTAGTATAAACTTTCTCACATTTTCTCGATACAAACAGTCACATTTTAAAGAATTTTTAGGTAATCTAATTTTATAACCCCGTCCCCTTTTGTGTAAACAATAATCTGTTAATTATTATTAAATAATGTTATGAAGTTTTGAATCCCATTATTTCAAGTTGGAAACAAGTGTAGCCTTGGGATTATTAGACATTTCCAGTTGCGGCACTAAAATGACCTAAAATCCTTTAAAATAGAAATATTCAAAGCGTCATCGAACAGTCAGTTTTAGTAATAAAATTGTGTGAATTTTTACTTAATAATTACAAAGATTTTGGAATCGAACAAAAGTTTAGATTTTGTAATTTTTCTGCTGTATAATTAACAGTAAAAAGAGTAAAAATGATAATTCTTCTGATCATTTAGGATATTTTCCCAATTGGAACTATATCTATATTGTTATTTATTAGCTACTGAGTCACAATTAAAGTAATCTATAGGATTGTATATTTACAAGTACTACTTTTATGATAAAATAAATATAATATACAGTTATTTAGAATATAAAAATTTACTAGGTTGTGTAGAAAGATTGTTAATCTGTCCTTCACGATAAAACAGAGAAGATTAAATGTTTTTTTGGATAAGAAAAATGCTATGCAAAAAATTCTTATCCAGAAAGACAATAAATTGCTTTATTCTGCCAGAATTCCCCTCCAAAAGAGTATAATTTTTATACACCTCATTCTGTTCATATATATATAAAATATTAACTTTGATTCATAGTTATATCCTTATATTAATTTAAAAAATCCATCATATTGTACCGCGCTTTAGGGCTCGAGTAGATCTACATATCTAGAAGATGCAAGAAATTTCAGCAGTCACGGGTCACAATTACGCAGCTCCTGTTCAGCTAATACAACAGGAAACAGTTTCCAAACACAGATGTCTTTTAATGCCTCAGAAAGAGAACAGCTTCTGTTCGCTGGACTAACACTTCATTCACTACTCTCTAGTCATCATGGTCAATTGGACGATTTTATTTATACCTGACTTGGCGTGAAAATCTGGTATTTTCACCAAGGATATGGAAAGCTCTAAGCTGTTTCGCTTAGTAATGGTCCTAGAGATTAGGTGATGGGATTTTCCAGAACCATCTATTCTTCATCAAATCTCACCGAGTCACCAAAAATCTCGCCAAGTGATCGCCAAGTCGTCAAGAGACTGGAAATGCCATTTTTGCCTAAAACCGCCTAATTTGCGAAATTTTAATCCCAGAATATGAGTATTTCAGATCTTTCTGAGATATTTCAAGATGATTACAAATATTTACCCAGTTTGTAATAATATAAGCATTGAAATCATGGATTTTTGAAAAAAAAAAACCTTCCAACGTTGTCGCATACCTTAGAATAGCTAGACATTCTAATGGGATAGCTAAACATGAATGAATGAACGCTATTAATATTCTGGGCGACAACTGACCTTCAAAGTCAGATATTAACAATTGATACATAATTTACAATATGCATTTATTATAGTTAACTTATGAGTATTGAAAATTTACCAGTAAAACATTCTTCATAAGCCATCCACTTGTAATCACTTGTTAAACACACACACACACACACACGCACACGCACACACACAAAACGCATCCCTTTCAGCACCAATAATTTTTTCTAACTTTGGAAATATCTTGTTATTTCCCAAAACCAGGAAATAGCGATTTCAAACGAGGGGTACTGACATAAAATCCTAGTTGTTTTCTCGTGTTCTTAACGATTCATTATAGAAAATCGTTAGATACTTAAGAATCTGTTCTTTTACAGTGCCCCTTTTTTTCCAAGATGGAAGATGTAATTTGTATGCAAATGCCTCCATTCTGGGATATTTCGTTTCTCTTTCAATTTGCTGTTAAAAATCAGATTTCCAAAGTCTGTCTTTTTAATTTTTTTTATTATTTTCTGATTGGTCTAGATATACAAGAGAAAGAGTGCAGCTGCTTCTGTGTTTGTTTGTTTTTTGTTAACAAATGAACATTTTCAATTATATTTCTGGTTATCTAAGATAAAGTTAAATTTTTCGCGATTCAGAATACAGCTTTTATAATGCTAAAAAAAGAATAAAAAATTGAAATGTTTTATTGCTTTTTTAGCTTAGTTAGAATACATTCTTTGTGGGTTTCAATGGAAAGGTTGATATATGCATACAAATGGAAATAGAAATAATGCATTTTATTGGAAACTGAAAAGTTGACGAATGCATTCTTTAATGTGGATTTTCCTTTTTCTGATTTGTTTTGTTAATCATAAAATGATCGAGATTCATATTTTAAGAACTTAAACTGTAAGTGTTAATTGTGGGCAGTTGAGTTCCAGGTTTAAATTCCGATTACACCGAAGAACCGTCGTGGAAGGGGGTCTGCTGCACATCAAATCCGTTGGGGCCAAACGTCCTCCCTCTGGTGTGTAGTTTAGTGTGGAAAGGAGGGCGCCAGCTCAGGTGTCATCCTCTTTTCTAACCACTGTCCAAAATTACTAGGTCCTTCTCAAAATAGGTCTAAGTTCGTATGAAATTGAAGTGATGTAATTTCCAGAAAAAAATCCAGTCTCAATTAAACGCATGTGTAGTAAGGGATAGAAATTTGTAGAATGGGAAAGAAATTATTTCACCAAAAGGGGGTGGGAACAATAAGAGGAAAAAAAATAGTTCACGAACAAAGAAAGAACAAGGAGAATTCATACAAAGACAAAATAAATTGATTATATCTGAACAAATGCCCTCAAAATAAAAACAATATTTAAAAATCTATTCGCAAATAAGATGTTCTCATTATTATTCTGAAGGATTGCAGATTTCTGAAAAACAAGAGGTTTGCAAAAGATTACAAATTTCTGAAAAACATGAGGTTTCCAATGCAATTGTAATATAGTTGGCTATGGCAATATAGTGCTGCAATAACTATGGCAGACTAATAAAAAAACAGGAATTCTTTATGGCAGAACACATGCAGTTTACGAATGATTATTAAAATATAAATTACAATTTCATATTTTTCTTTGTTTACAAAATGTTGGATTGAAGCTATGATATCGTGTGTACAGAATATTATCTCAATTAAGCACACCCGCAGAAATATCTTGTAGAGCAAAGAAGGAATAACTTAAGTCAGCGGTGGAAAAATAATATTTGATTACAATAAAACTTTTGTTAATTCAGTTCAGTTAACTTTGAAAAAACATTATTTTAGAAATATTGTATGCAAGATTTTATGGGATATTCCATTACAGTTAACATTGCAAAACGTTGAGAAAAAACATGAAGCGTTCTTCCTATACAGCGGAAGAATTATATATTATATGAATATATGATTAAAGGAAAATCATTTTTAGAGCTATTTTTTTCTTGCATACGACGTATATAAAGAAAAAATAATGTAATAGTTAAAAAATTGCCAATTTGTCCTTATTTAACCTGGTTCGACTATCAGAATTTATGATACGCAATTTTACGTATTTCACATATCGTGTGAGACTGGAATTATTCTAAAAACATCAAAATTATTTACTATTGGAGAAATAAAACGGCCTATTAGTAGTCTTAATATCACAAAAAGCTCTGTAATATATCTTCACGACATTGTACGAAATTCGAACTATTGAATAATATTATGAAGACATAAAAAATATCTTGTAGAGTGAATAAAAAGTCATGTAATGTTTTTTACTTACTACTTCATGTAGTCTTACTTATCTCTAAACGAAGTACAAAGTATTGAAATCATTGCCGATTTCAAAAAAACATATTTTTGGTATTTTGTTTGCCTTTGAATACGATGATTCAAAAACCTTTTGAGTTCGATTATTGAAATTTGATATATGGTTTGTAAATCCTACTTGTAGGTTTCAATCAGTTATGGACTTAGTCCATTCTGAACAGTCTATATACATCCAGCTGGAATAGAAACTTATCTTAAATGTAGATTCGTTTCAAATTTGGAAGCAGATCCTTCAAGAGGTTGATTGTTGTGGGGATGTACTTTCACAAGCACTTAAATGGTATACCTCAAAAATACTACTTAAGTAGATGAAATTCAAAATGTAGTTTTGTGATTACAATTATAGTTCTTCATCAAAATTGGACTTCGATCATCAATTTTCCAAACAAAGTTCACAATCGTCAAAATTAGGTTTCATTCACCAATTTTCCAAAGAAATATCCAAGCTTAACATATGATTTCCTGATATTTGCTTAATAACTAAATTATAATAATTAATAGGGAAGGATTATGCGCCAATTAGCTATTTCGCATCTATTGTTCGCCAATGACACATACACACACGAGAAAATTTCGTGGAGACCACTGTTGCTGGTAGTCAGTACTGTGATTTCCAACAAAATTACTGAAGAAAAAAGATCATTTACAGAACGCAAATTCCTTCACTCAAATTATAGAAAGTTTGATATGAATTTTCAAAAAGAGGCATAGCATATAATGTAAATTTTTACAATACTCACACAAATTTTAACATTGTGCGATGAAATTGCTTTTATTATTCAATTTCATATTTCAAATAAGGAGGTTATTTAAATGATGAATGGAAAATATACAATGGAAAAAGGTAAAAAATGCCCTCATCCTGTATTTTCCAAAGTTTTCGCAGTTAGGAGACAACAAAATTTTGGGAGCTTGCTAGGATACGTGAAAAGTAGATTTATTTTCAGTGAACTTAGTCCATAGTACTTTCAATGAGATGTTATTCTGTATTTTCAAGAGAAATTTAGTCAAAAAGCATAACCTGCAGTAAAAGAATTTCACTGAAGAAAACAGTAAAGTATTATTAACGCTGTAATAGATAAGGAGATCTTAAAATAAGCTGAAGGGCTTTAAAAGTCAAGATTTTATCATCAGTTCGGAAATAATTCTAGCGTCTGAAAAATTCTATTTCTTTTCCAAGGTGTAATAGTATTAATGCTTGGTTTGTTTCTCGGCAATGGAGTTATTTGATATTTTGGAAATTGTTTGAAGTTGTTTGTTGTGAGATATTTTTAAAGTTCGAAATAATGTCATCGGGAGATATCTATTCGATAGAGGGAGAGTTTGTTTTTGTAATTTTCTTTGCCAATCAATCATTTATATATACTGAAGCAGATCAAGACGTTATATTTTGTTATTATATATTTTATTTCTCAAGATACAAATGGCGTACATTAATGTTAATGATTGAGTTAATTCAGTTGTTCCATTTTCAAGATTAAAAAATAATTATTAGAATTTTATGTACTACTTGTTTTAAAAAACCATATAAATTATTTTTTATACAACCAGAAATTTCAGAAGACACTTGTTGTAATGGTCTAAAACCAAGGATTTTTTATTAATGATCCTGACAATCTTGTCACTAAAATTCCAGCTGAAAAAAATGCATGCTCAATACAAAGGTCAGGACTTTTGTTTTCATGAGTTGACATACAGGATTGATACATTTTAAAGCAACTGAGAATAAAACACTTTATATCGAAATATTTTTTCGCGTCATCGGATGAATTTGAAGAGATGTGTATACACTGAGATATCAAGCCACCAGTTAAACTTTAAATATATATTTAAAAATTTTTGCTAAATTTCTAGAAATATTTTTGGCTCATGAAATCTCCCTCAAGTTTCTGAAAAATTAAAACTAATACAACAAATCTACTGCATGATTCTTGATTTTCGAAGATTGCAGCTTTTTAGCTTAGCATATTAAATATAAAATATATCTTAAATATGTTTTTTTTCAAAATCTCTTAAATATTATAAAAATATTTCAAAAATATCCAAGCAAAGAAACTTGGACCTTAAATCGTCTGCATAAATCTTGCTTTTATTTAAAGAGATTTTTTTCCATTTTCATTCTCTTTGAGTTTTGATATAAGTGGGATCGTTATTTAAATGTTATTAATTTTCAATATGCACTATCGCATCCCAAAGAATGGACTTCAAGAAAAAACATAGCTTATCAGTATTTTTATATAATGCTTCAATAATATATATCGTAAATATACATAAAAATGTATTTTTTAAAAAAAAATCAATTTTTTTAAAAAATTTATATTATTTTTTTAAAACCTGCATTAAAGAGAATGGAAAATTGAAGAAAGTTAGATTTCAAAGTTTTTATTTGCATTTCTTCTAAATCAAAAGCAAAATGCCGTTGATAAATATCTTGTAGGTATCATTTAAAATTTATTTACATTTTGATGCTAATCTAATTTTGAGATACTTGCTTCTTCGAAACAAGATAGATCAATCTCCTATTTAAATCAGAAAAAGTTTATACTTTACGACATTTTAAAAAAAATTACAAGATTTATTCTGCTTTGTTCAGTGATGCGTTTTCAGCAAAATGTCGAGACATATTTTTTGAAAAAAGTCTTTGCGAATATATCAGCAGTTTACATAAATAAATAACATTTTCTTTGAAGTTTTCAAGAACTAAAATGAAAACCATTTGATTATATTTTAGGAGTTTGACAGGGAAACGTGAGCTTTCTAACGATTTAGTTCAACCATTGAAGAAACTTTGAAGTCTTTGAAATGTTTAAATTAGTTTATGTAATACAAAATAAAAAATTCTTTTACGTGGGATCAAATTCCATTTGATTATCAACTAGAAAGTAACTCCGAAAAAAAACCAAAGAATAAACTAAAAATTTTGGACAGGAAGAAAGAAGAGTAACATTGCAATATGACATATTGCTGACGGCTTTTACAATTGGAAACTTTTTCACTTAAAATGATGTTTAGGAAATATGTTTTAATAATATTAAATTGTTTCTTATTCATTTTATCAATTATTTTACGAAGCATGCAGTATCTGAACTGATTTTGGCATTTATGTCAATTCTTAATATTAAAAAGAATCATTAATAAATAAATAAATGATGAAGTATGAACCACAATAGTTAAATGATAGGAAAATTAGTTTTTTGTCTATTTATTATAATTTATATTAATATTTTAGATACTGATTTCAATTTTAATTTTAAATTATAATAGAGATACATGGAAATTCTTATCACAGGTTAATAATGATTTCGGAGCCATTTAAACAGTACTATTATTTTTTAAATATCTGATAAGTTGGCTTCAATTTTGTACTATTAGACTGTATTGTACTTTCCATGATATAATTTTTTAAATAAAATTGAAAGATGTTTTGTTTATCATTCTACTTTTAATACTGTCTAGAATCCATCAATAGCAGTATGCCGGCGTTTATAGTATATTGTAAATAAGTCTCCATACCCTATATTAACAAAGAATAATATAATAATCGAAATATATATGTCTTTTGTAAAAACAAAAATGTAAAATAAGACATAAGTGGAAGAATAAAAATAAAACTTACAACAAAAAAATACTGCACCTCAATCAGTTTCAATAGAAAAATGAAATAACTAAATACAATTAAAAATAATTTTATTTCCATGTGCATTATCATGTGCATTATTATTAATTGTAAAGATGTAATTAAATTTTTTTGATAAGTTTTAACTGAAAAATAATAATAAAGACAGTTTGAAAGGGTTGTGCTTTTTATGCGTATAAAAAATAGAGTTTATAATTTCTTTCGGGTTGTTAATCGTAACGCAAGAAACGTTTTAGTAGTAAAAAAATAGTGCAAACATATTTAAAGATGCAGAATTTTTTTCTTTACATAAAAGAACCGAAACAGAATTCTGTAAAATGAGCCTAGAAAACACATCTGCTACGTCTCAGCTTTCTGACAGAGTCATAAAAGAATAGAGTAATATATTTTTCCAAATAAATTTTTCTAGAGTACCCTACTTTCATTGAATTCCAAAGTTTAAAGAAACATACTCTCTTCTAAAAATATGACGACGAAAAATGTACTGTAATAGTTAATAGACCTTAAATGACCAACTCCTGAAAGCCTAAAATTGAACTTTTTCTCATTCAAAAAGCAATACCAATTTTTCTTCATTCCTGACAACAAGTTGTTCCTTAAAACTGGGTCATTTTCTTGAAATTGTGTGACACACTTCTAGTTCATGTTAGCGGAAAATTTCCTGAGCTGAGACGCTATTAAATTTCGTTTTTCTATCGTTGACAGATCGAAGAAAAATAAGAAATTTTGGTTATTCTCTGGCGATAATAAAGGTCCATGAGAAGTGTGATATTTCCTTTGGAAAAAAAGGAAAGGGAATTCTTTTTATTATTAGTGATTTTAAGAAGTTATTGGGAGTTTTGATATGATCTTTATTGATTTCATAAGATATAATTGTTTAATATCTACATGTGGTTAGGCTTTGGAATTTCTAACTCATTTAAAGTAGTTCATTTCTTACTTTTTGAAACGTGAAGTATGCAAAAATAAAGCGTTATAATCGTCAAAAAACTCAAACCTCGAGCTTTTGAAGAATATCCAACTTTCGGACATCTTTCGATTAATATCTGTAGGTCTGAGACGATAATTTAAGAGGTCTGAGAGGTAATTTTCAGGTCTAAGAAGATAATTTAAAAATCTTACGAACTGAACAAATGAAACTGATGCGTGATATTTTTACTAAATTTATAGATTTACTTTAATTTTTTAACGAAATCTTTTAACAAATTTTTGTCTAATTTTCCAAATATAAGTTTATAAGATAAATGCAATAGCTAGATGGGTAAAATTAGTTGTCGTACTAAATAATAAAGAAAAAAAAGAAATTAGAATGAGTCTTGATTTATATCACTCTTGTATTTTAACCAGTTAAAAAACATCTGGGGCAAACGTAAGAAATCTCACGAAATTTTTACTTTTGCAGGAAGTAATTAAAATAAAACAAAACATAATGTATAGTCTTCCCAAGATTTTCTCACATACACTCTAAAAAACTTGTTCAGCCAGAGAACATCTTTTAAGACATTGCCGTACAATAGTTATGAAATACTTACTTTTGGCGTGAATTTAGCACTTTTTCTGAATCTATCATTTCATAATTGGCTACTTTTTTGGCGATTAATCCCTGGCAAAGTAACCGAAAATCAAATTTGCATTTAAGACACATTGCTGTCTTAATATATTGCAACATAGATTTGGAACAAAACTGCATCTGTAGTCACATAATCCCGTGCATAATTTGATATATTTAAGCCATTGAATTTTTGAATATTCGTCTAAATATATTAAGTACAGATGAACGGACAGCCAATTCGTATTTGGTTTCACATTTATGTTTCAAACTTTGTCATGTGCTACACTATCGATGTCACATCTGTGTACCGAATCTTATCTATCTAGCTCTCTTCGTTTTCGAATTATCTTGTTAACTTATATTAGAGCAACCAAGCTGAGATATTAATTCAAAATTAAATAGAAATCTGAATGTTTGGTATAAAGACAATATACCAAATGTCAACCACTTAGTTAAAAGGAGTTTTGAGTTATTTTTGTCACAGACGAACAAAATTTTTCCAAAAAAATATTTTTTGAAATTAGGTTGATCTAAAGATTAGTCAAAATGTTAATTCTATTTTTTTATGGTTAATATATTTTCGCAATACTAAATATACGAAAAAGGTAGATAAAAAAGAAACACCAAAATATGATTACAAAAGAAGCAAATGCATCATCCACAAAATAAATAACGGAGAATTTAAATCACAAATATTTTTAAAATATTTACATCGTAGTTTAAATAAATAAAAAATATTTTAACTTAAATGTTAATTTTTCAAATAATAAATTAAAATTAATTGTTCCCAATTTCATAAAACCGATTTTTAAAAAACTTAAGTGCATTTTAAAATTAGGACGCACTTTTTTTTAGCTTATATGTCCTATATCAAAATAAAATCTTGAAGTATGCATGTATTTCCTTGTACAATGTGTATGCAAAGAATTCTCATTTTCCAGCTCTACGCATTTTTAAGAACATTCTTCAAAAAATATATGTAAGGGGGGAAAAAATAAGCCATCTTGTGAAAAGACATGACCCACCAAAACCCAGTCAAACTTCTGAAATCCTGAAATCGAAAATAAATAAATAAATAAAACCGCTCCCCTTTCATCCCAAATATTTTACCGGGCAATCATTTTTCGTCATCCTTGACAAGATGATGATCCTTTACACCGGATCATTTTCTGAAACTGCCGTGACGCATTTCCGGTTCGTGTGACGTGGCGGGAAAAGTTCCCGACCTGAAACGCCATCAAATTCCATTTTTCTCTCGATGATGGCCCCGTGAGGATCGGAATTGGAGGTTATTCTTTGGCGGACGTAAATGCTCACAACAAGAGTTTTCCCACCAAGGATGGAATTTGATATCTAAAAGATGAGTTCTTTTAGATAGCAAACTGACTGGCAATGGAATATTGTTGGCATGAATATTTTTTGACTGTTACAGACTTTGATAACCCTCTTATTGATTTTGTATCCATTAAATGCGTGTTTTTGCATTTATATTGATAGGGAACTGGTATTTTTTTGTGGATTTGAGAGGAATGCTAAGGAGTTTTTGGACTCAAAGTTCTCAAGCTCTGAAAATAACAGGTGAATAGAATTAAGGCATAGCAATGAGATTACTTAGTAAGTGGTTGTGTTTAGATTATAAATGGTATTACTTAGGAGAGTAACTTATTTTTATTAAGTGGCTGTAACGAAGTTAGATTTACTCATTTTGTTTATTTGCCATATATTTCATAACAATGATAATAGCATAATTTTGCACTGGGATTGGAAACAAATGACTAATGGATATCCATTATCATATATGACAAAGGATTCATAATTTGTTATTCATTAGCTTCTAATAAGTGCTATTATTTTTTAGTTCTGTGCCGCGTTTGTTATGTGTTATTCATTTGCAAGTTTGAGAATTTTCATTTTTTCACGAATGAGATTTCGAAAGCAATATTTTTTCATTTAAAGTGATATTGTTTGAAGTCAATAAGTTAAATTAGTCTAAAGGAAAGATATAATTAAGTTGTTGAACAAAAAAAGTTTCAAAAATAATAAAATACAAACAAAACATACAGCTTGTTTAGTATCAGAATCCATTTTGGTTCCCCAGAATAAAATGAAGTAAAGATATTTTTTAAAGTTCTTTTTAATGAGAAACGATACTAAAAGAGTTCAAGTAAAATGAAATGCATTTAATGATTAGTTGTTCCATCTCTTGATTTGATCACAGCAGCTACTCTGTAGACATGGAATTCCCAAGATTATACAAATTTTCTTTCAGTATTTCATGGCAAAAATTTAAATTATTGTTTACAAAGTTCTCGTTTTGTTCCGGAATGATTATATGTTATTTTTTCATATTATACTCCATAGATTCTCAATTAGGTGTTGATTTGTTGATTTTCCTGGCTATTCAAGAATATTAATACCATGTTTTGTAAACGCAATCTTAACCTAAAATAACGAATGTTTCGATATTGATGCCAGAACTAAAATGAAATGAAGTTTAAAATTAATTATAAATTTTGTCTTACCTTCGTCGATATATGGAAGGGTGCTAGATCTTGTTGAAATATCCATTTCTACCTTGGAAACATGTGACGTGCACAACGGAGCACAGCAGCATACTTGTCTCCATTCTTGGTTCACTGTACAAAATAGTCACCCATTTGATTAATATAAAATGAACTCCCCAAAATTACGCTTTCTGGACGTTTTGATGTTCGATCCTGGCATTCTGGCCTCATGCTGTCCTTTGTTTTCGCCAAATGTGGCCAGGCTTGTCAGAATTTATAGAAAAGCGACTTCCATTCCAAGTTACTCTTTGTACACCAAGGCGCAATTAAATCATTTTTACCACATTACTTTAATAAGTAAGGTGTATTTTCTAGATACTTGTATCTTGTTTGCTTCAGATTCACAGAGCTTCTTGCAAACTGTTTTTACTCTTGCAATGAAAGACGTGGACTTATTCCATTCTCTTGTAAGAGCAGTAGAACTTGCATTATACACTTTAGGGTATAATCTTGTCAATGTAGTATTAGCACATTCAGAAGACGTCCTCATATGACCACATCTAAGTTTTTTCGTTTGCGGTTTTGAATCTCTGTATGAGGCATGAAACTGTGGATTAATTGCAGCCATACCTAGGAGCAATCCTAATATTTGAATTGTTTTCTTGATGCATTAAAATAAAAGTCTAGCACTTCTCATGAGTTAATTAACGCATTTTAAAAAGAAATTAATAGTTTAAATTGAAAAGTAATGCAGAGAGAATAGCACTTCGACAGCAGAACAAACGAAATTAAATCCTTCGCAGTCGCTGTATATTTGAAATGAACTACTGAAATGGCAGATCGTCTCAGAATATTGCTTTACAAAGAATGACACAATAATTTGAAACTTATCCACAGCATTTATACTAGAAAATATCTCTTAAAAATAATTCGGAGGGCATATAATGAAAAAAAGTGAAATTTCACAAAATTGAAATATTTTTTATAAGTAGGCATATGAATAAAAAAAAATTAATGCAACAACTTAGAAAATAGAATTTGGCAGGAGGCCTTAGATTAAAATTGTATATCTACATAAATTGTGGGCTGAGCATGTTAAAAAAGAAGGTATCCAAATAAGTGTCCAGTTTTCATTGTACTGTGAATCCCAAAAATTCGTCATTTTGTGGAGAACTCTTTTGGAGTTACCTTTCAAATGGCTTGATTTTTTTCACAGATTCGAAGTATCCTAATAGACCTCCCCCCAATAGAGTTCCTTGTGATATAACTCATATTTGTGACTCGTATTCCAAAGTCGATTTCAATGAATTCTGTTATGTATATGGTTCTACCGCCATATAAATAAGCTGTCATGTAAAAGCTGTTTACGTAGGTGAATATTGAAAAGTAAATCATTGCTTTACTCATCATTTGATCATAATTGAAAACGACAAGTCCTCATTTAACTTTAACGACAAGATAGTTAATGCACTGAATTGATCTTGTAATCAATGAGAACTACTTTCCTCCGTACATTTGCTTTTTGATATAGTGTTTACTTCAGCAATCAAAATAGCAAATAAGACAGAATGTTTTCATTCATACGGGTTTGCTACCTTATGAATGATATTTTGGCAAGGAAAGCATCTGAAATATATATTTGGATTTTTGGAACATGCATTAACCATATGGCAGCGATTAATAGAAAGAAAATCGTATCAGATTGCATGCGAATGAATTGTTTTTAAGTATTGATTCTCGATGATAGACAATTAAAGCCAATTTTCTTTATCGCATTATAAAGCATTCATGTGAGGATAACAGAAAAATAAATATCTGAGCATTCATGGAGTTTAAGGTTTTTTTCAAGGCTCTCGATTTGGAAAAGTGAGAAACAGTGCTTAAGAGTCAACAATTCGCAAGTGTTGAAGAAATTCAGAGATTGAAATGACGAAGAAGATGGTAAAAGAGACTTTTCAATAGCCATTAATACCTTTCTATAAATGATTGAAAAAAAAAAACAAGGAATTTCTTTCTGTACTAGTTTTTCTGTAATAGAATAAATTCCAGAACTTTTTGAATATCATAAAAATTAGTAGTAGTGGTAACATTCTTACTCGTAATATATATATATATATATATATATATATATATAATATAATATAATATGTGTGTTTATTTAATTGACTGTCTTGGAAGTTTCGTTAAGAATTATGAGAATGTACACCTAAAATTATTAACAAAAATATAATTTCAGAGAATTGATTTAAAAAATTTCTGCATATGCATTTCAAAATTATTAAGTTTTTATATGTTGTACCTAACATAACGCCAACCTGTGCCCTTGGTACCTATAACAGTCATCTAACCAGTTGGATGAGGACAAGATGGGAGGAAGAAAAAAAAAGAAAAATTGTTAAAGGAAATAAAGAGACGATACAACATTCAGGAATTCTCAAGAGATAATCCCAAGGGTGTCAAGGTTATAAGAGTTGATTCAGAACATATTTACTTTCCTAGAAAGTGATGTATGGATAATTTATAAAGGCTCTTATGTGACAATGGATCAAGGTAAATCGATTTATATTTCAATTTTGACGGAATTCGGGAATAAATTGATTCCTTTGTTGTCATGATCGAATTTCGTGAAAGAAAGTAAATGGAAGATATTTTCATGGCATGGGATCATATTGTAGGCGATTCAGGAGAACTTATAGTAAATATTCTTTACTAGATCCTTATATAGATTATTTGTTTAAAATTATTAGTATAGAACAAATTATAAAATCTGTGCATGTGTTTCATATACTGGGTCAGCCCAAATATCCATATAATTATCCCAAAATTGTTAGTTTTTGAACGACGAATATGAACAGAAAAAAATCGATTTGGTATAATTTAATGGCATTCCTGAATTGAAAGATAACATATTCCGTATCAAGCCTCTTTGATTTATACTCTGAAGTTTTGCAGAAGGCTTCTGAGCAGAACAATGTAGACTTCATAGCATCGCTACTCTAAAACTTTTCATAGTTTATGTAGTACACTCCTTATGAGAGCACCAGATGGTTTTGTTTTCTTTTAAGTCATACCGGATTTTCCGACCCACTCAAAGCCACAAGGATTTTAACCATGAGGGAGGGCAGACTGCCGCAACAGTTTTTCTGGCGGGAACTAAGGTCAACTCCTAATGACCATCACCGGCCACGGTACAACTCTTCTCGTAGGAAGTATGTCCCATCATCGATGGGAGGAGCTTACCCCCCCCCATATTTGTGTATCCACCAGGGTGGCGAGTGCCTACCACCTTGCCGGAAGCATCTGATCCTCATTTCGAGGTGCCCTCCAGGGGGATTTTGTTTTTGCATAAGGACCACTTAAAACGAAATCTGCGTAGAGCTGTATTATTAGAGGGAATGTGGATTTGAAATGGAATTCAAACCATACCACTACCATCAAACCACCATTCCTCACAAAATTCTTATAAGCAAAAAGAACAACAACGCTGTTTTAATGTTTGCGATTGCATGGTCCTAATTGAAAAGCCAATACAGTGATGAAACAAAATATCTTCACTCTCATATCCCGTAGTCTTCAAAAGATAGAGAATGCACTGCTTAAAAAATATGTGGTTTTTCTGCCTCATCTCTTATAATTATTTGGAGTTTCTAGTGCATCGGTTTTTTTCTATCGTTTTCTTTATTAATTATCTAACACACACTCACACACGCACGCACGCTCGCTTAATTATCAATACATTTAGAGAAATATATACAATTATTTTCGAAAAGAAAAAGAAAATGCAAGTCCTTTTTTCTTGGTTCTGAATTTATCTACTTCTAAGAGACGAAGTAAAACTCACGTCTCAAAGGACAGATTATTTTCGAAACTATTCAAATTCCTTCCCAAGATGGAATATTCAGGCTGAAATAGAAAGACTCTTGAAAAGTGCAATTGGATTTCAGATTAATTTCCAAATTCCCGTTCGAATAAGCCGGCCATTTCCCTTTCACTTCCGTGTCTCAAATGTCCCGACTTTATGCGGCAGAAAATCTTTAATTGCAATTTTGAAATTTCCACTTACAGTTAGTTATATGCCTTGAAAAGGATCGTTCGTTTGGTCCACGCCAGACAAAGTATCCGAGGACGAATACTTTGCATAGTATTAGTAGGGTAGAATTCAACGCCATTAAATTACTTTCATGGGAATTTATGGGTAATAACATTCAGCAAGTTTAAGTAGGTAACCATTTTGAGAAGTTTGTGTGTCTATTGTATAAAAAAGTATTGTATAAAATATTCCTAATTAACGAACAATTTTCTTTATAAAACCATTTCAATTCTGTTTCTACTTTCAGTACTTGGGAAATGTAAGTTATTTTTTATATTTGAATAATATGTATTGCAAAACCATATCACATCATAAATGATATTTTCTCAAATTCTACATGTCAAAACCCTCATAAATTATTTAAATTTAGTATAATATTTTCTCAATTTGTTCTACCTGAAGTTAAGAATAAGACATTTATTCATTAGAAAAGAATTTTTTAAAGCATTTTTAATGCTTCATCGGGTGATATAAATGTTACAAAAAAATTTAAAATTTAATCTTATTAATCATATAAAACAAAGCATTTAAAGACTTTTTGAAATAAAAAATAGTTTTATATCTAAGAACAAGATAATACGTCTTCCCGAGAGCTGGGTGTCCCAGGTTCAAGTCCCGGTTTGCGCATGGTTGTTCTGTGTTCTATTTCTTAAGTATATGAATGTGCCCCCCTATAAAATGGGGCTGTGCAAACGAATGTGACGAGACGTACTCTTAGCCCTAATTGGACTACTACAAAACAAGAGACGCTCCTTTCGGCTTAAAACTCGCTGATACCTCGGTGAATCTTGTCCATGCCAGTGCCATTAATTATAACAACAACCTGATAGCAAATTTCTCATTTCCAAAATTTTGAATAAATCGGCTGTAAAATTCTAAAAGGATTTTGCTGTATAGCTTTTACTTTAAAATAAAAAAAAATTCTTTTGAGACTTTCAAAACATTTTTGGATTTTAATTATTAGTTTCAACTGTGTTTATACAACTTGATTTACTGCAAAAACTAAAAAAATATAAATCTTTAAAAAGGTTTTCTAAAAAAAAAATCCCTAATATTGTTACACATTTTAGGCCATTAAGTGCTTCGAACTATATATATATATATATAATATATATATATAAACAAGTAGTTGAATATTAATATAATATTAAATGGAAGGTGACGCCTGGCAAAGTCTTCAGGCAAAGTTCACAATTTCTTTTTCTTTTTTTTTTGCTTATTTTAACTTAATATTTGTTATTAATTTGATTAAGTTCATCTGTGCTTTAGGAATAACAGTATTGGCGCTCTCTGAATACAACTGTATCTTTTTTAATTTGATTCAGAAATAATTATTCCGTTTTTTTAGCTTAATTCAAAAATAGTTTTTATCTAAAATTTCATAATGTTTGTATTTTTGAATATTCTTCTCGTCAAAAACGAATTTTCATGTTAAAAGTTGGAACAATAAAAAGAATTATAAAAAGTTCTTTTTTTAAAAATCTCTCTTAAAACATCCACTTAAGAAAGTTATTCAAAAATGTACTCTTATTTAGTTTCGTGATTATGTCACCGTAGCTTAACGTATTCACCTTTCATAATAAAAGTTTTCCATTCTTTCTTTTACAGAAATTTATTTTTTCTTTTAATTTTGATTTTTGAAATTAAGTTTTTGAGGCATCATAAATTAAAACGCATGCACTGTTTTTAACAGTCTATATACCTGCTCTCAGATATATATTCAGCGATGTCAGTTTTATTTCATGTTTAACGTTTATTCCTCTGATTTTTCCTTTAAAAAATTGACTTTAAATGATAGTTATGATTATTTAATGCACAAAATTTATATTTATAAGTAACTAAATTCGTCGTGTTCACACTAAATAGAAGTATCGAATGTTTTTTTTAGTCACTGCTTGTATTCATAAGTACATTTTCATTCTATTCATACTAAATAGTGAGGAAATGTACATATAAATATAAACGCAATATCGAAAAATACGTGCAATATTTTCATTTATATAATAAGCGATATGCAAATAAATATCAGAAAGTAATAGAAGCAATAATTAAAATTCAAAACTGCTCTCTACTGTTGTTGTAGGAAAAGGACCATTCGTTTGGACCACGCCAGACAAAGTATCCGCGGACGAATACTTTGCATAATATTAATAGGAGAGAATCCTACGCCATTAAAATTACTTTCATGGGGATTATGGGTAATAACTTGCAGCAAGTCTAGTTAGGTAACTATTTTGAGAAGTGGGTGTATGTATTTTTTATTTTATAAAAACTCTATTGATCTAGAAAATACATCTGTTTTCAATTTAATATTCTTAATTTGTAAGCCCTTTTCTTTATAAAATCATTTCAATTTTGCCAATTTGTGCCTGCGGGCGTACATACACACAAGTTGACCAAAATCAAAGCATCCTACTTTGAGCTTTCTATACTGCGAGCTATTCAATGTAGGGGTTGTATAATTGTTAAACATACTATTCAAGACAGGGGGGATTGGATTGTATGAAAAAAGATAGTTCTCGAAGCACCAATAGATGGTGCTGCACAACAGAAAGTATCCTGAAAAACATGCTAAAAATTCATACAATAAACACATTCATTAAGGAATTTTTACTTTCTAAATTCTATTGCGAATATGGAAAAACAATGGATAAAAAATTTGGGGAAACTTAAACTGTCATTGTAGTTATAATTACGCACTGTAAACACAAAAATTTCACTAAATCCTTGTTCTGGATTTAGTGACGGGATAAAACTGAGAAAACATCCTTCTTATCAACAATAGCTTTGCACTTTACTTATGAAGTTGTTTTATAAAAACAAGGAGAACTGTGCAGCTGTCTTTCAAGAATTTCATCTTCTGGAGTATTTACTCAAAGGGAGATTTCTAAACGTTTAGCATATTTAGGAACCAGAAAGTACCATAATAAAAAAAACCCTCCAAAATTTTGTTGTACCCTGATTCCAAGAGTGCCAATATCTTGATTCAATTATCCTTATGCAAGACAGATCCCCTCCATATATTGGATTCTGTGCACAGCACTTTCTTCGGCAACATTCTACCAATGATCCAGTAACTAGTCGTGCTTTACAGGCAACCCAACTATTTCGTCTACACATTTTAAATCCCTATGATTTTTGGCTTTGGAGATATTTAAAAAATCTTATTTATCAAGGACGTCTGATAGGAATAATAAAAATGGGGAAACAAGCTCATAAATAGTTCTCGAGAGCGATTTCTTTCTTTGAGGTGCTGATTCCCAGTGTCCTCTGTCTGAGAGCATCATGCTGTTACGGTTGTTTAACAACGATCTATGCAGCTGATTTCTGCAATGATATTTTTGCATGAGTTCGAATGTATTTTTTTTAAATTTCGAATAAAATACATGCTTTTATTTATCGAGTTTATTAAGCGTTTCGATTGACTATTAAGCTTTTCCATTTTCCTTCAACTGACGGATTTTTTGTAATTATCTTGACTTCAACATTGAAAAAAATAATGCGGATTGCATACTGATGATATGAAAGGCTGGAAAGCAAGGCACCAGCAAAAAAAAAGATAATTTATATTGCTAGATTTTAGAGCTCTCCCAAATAATTATGCCATTTTCTAGATCTCGCAATCTTAGTAAGTACAACAGCTATTGTAAGATGGTTACTGATGGTTTTACTTTAGTTCAGTTACAGGAACGTCCTGTTTTAAAACAGAATTATGACTCTTTTAGGACGGATCTCGTAATTTTGAACCACGGTCAGATGACGAGGATGATACCTAAGCTGTCATCTCCTCTCAACGCCACGCTACAACAACGGGACGTTTAACGTTCTGTGGAATCGGGGGGTTACTGATAAACTGCAACTATTATATGATTGTAACAGCAGACCGATAATCATTATTTTATATATCTAATAATATTAATATTTGTAAGTAGTAGTTATTATATACACAAAAAATATTTTTTAACTAAAGGAACTTCGTCTGGACGCTTAATATCGCTCTTGTTTGTAGAATTCAATTACTCAGTGAAGTTAGAGCCGTCGAATTATTGAGGCGTGGCTTGATGATAACTGCTTAGAAATTGGATTTCATTAGAATGTCTATTTGAATAAGTTGCAGTTATAGTTAAAAATACATAAGATCATAATTCTAGACAGCAGAAGATATATGTCATTTTGTGTCTTTAATAAGCCCAAGACCCATCCAAAATTACTCTTTAAATAACTATAGATAAACTTGCTTCAATAAGTTAAGTGAACTACTTAATAATTCTAAAACTATTAGTAATAATATGCTGAGAGTTTGTTGAAATTCCAAAAAACAACAATAATAATACCGGGAAATCTCCTCCAAAGTTTATAAAGTAATATCATTAACTAATTATTGTTTCATTGTCAACTTAAAATAATTAAAATAATACCTCTTCCAGCACAATCATAATGTTTAAGTTTATAAAATTATTTTTGTTTTTTTACCTGATGTAAAAGGATGAAATTTGTTTACATGAAAATAGGGTTCCTTCACATAACATTCGTTATGTATGTTCTTAGCAATTCTCCATTCAACTCAACATTATCTTTTTTTTTATTCTAATAGAAAACTCATTTGTATGCATATTCGTGTTGAAAAGTATTCTGAAACTATTAGTTTCTATATTCATGATAGTAAACAGATTTCTTTTGTACTTTTCATTCTTTATTGCCTTTCCATTGCTAATTACTTTTATTTTCACAGATTTTTCATATTACCATATGTTTGTCTTTTTTGGAATTTAAATTGTGTTTCTGCTTCATTTAAGTGAAAGTATGATTTAATGTTTCTTTAAATAATTTGAAAATATCGTAAATCGTTTTGAAAAATAATTTTCAGCGCTTGTGAATAAATAATTAGGGTGCTTATCACAATAGTTAAAATTGTCATTTTATGAGAAAGAATGTATTTTAAAGAAAGAGCAATTATGAGTTTTAATTGACATTTTTGTTATATGATTGGTATTGCTTGTGTTTAATTTAATTTATTTTATTTTGTTGTCCTAGTTTCCTTTAAAAATTTGGGAGTGTCCAATCATGTAATTTGTTTTCGAAACGAATTGTATTTACGTGTGATGCTGGTATGCTAAAGGCATGATGTCGACTATTTTGTACAAGTTATGCTTAAATTTAGCAATTAAGGATGATAATAAAATTTATAATTGCGTTGAACCACATTTATTATCTACCCGAATATGTCAAATTCTACCTGGAATATAAATCTCATCGATCGAAAAAGATGGGCATTGATGAGTCGATAAAAATAGATGGATTCCTTCAGTACCAGTTTATGGGTATTGAATGAATGACTTATTAATTATCCTCTTCCCCCTTACCAACATTTGAGATAATTTTTGCGTAGCAAAAAAAAGTAAAGGTTCAAGGAAAAGCAATAGTTGATGTATCTTTCTATTAGAAATCGAGATCTAGACAGCATTCCCGACATATTTCTTGTAGGAAAACTATAAAAACTGAGACGGTGACAAATTATTTGGAAACGTTTGTAGAATTGGCTCTCTTGTTTATGGTGAATGATATCACTGCTTTCTGTTTAGAGATGCTATGCTATCAAATTAGAAATTATGTTTGTATCTACAAGTGAAGTTTACTGAGTAATTCAGTTCCTATTAATAGCTCACACACTCTCTCTATATATATCTTGTTCAAATTTTCAACCGTTAATAAAATTCTTTCTATCAAATTCAAGTAAATTTTTTAAAACTTGTCGTAGATGACATTTGATACTAAAACATTTTTTAATATTAATTCATTAATATTTTGTTAATTAATTAAAAACTAACTTTTTAGCCTTTATAATAGTTCTTTATAGTAAATGTAATTGTTAGGTCGAGATATCTTGGTTCTTAGGGCGTCGGATTCGCATCCTTTGTGCAGCGAGTTCGAACCTGGTCACAAAGTTCTCCATGTCGAAAGTTATGCCACTGAGTCGAAAGTGGTCGTTATTTGGGTGCTCAGGGGTCCCTGCACTCAGAAGCTATTACATCCCTCCTTCCATTGTAAAGAGGAACACGAGAACAATTGCAATTATTTAATAAAACGTAACGAAAAAAAAATCTAACTTCCTAAATTTTTTCTATTATCCAAAGTAGGAATTGATTTTTAAAAAATGTTTTTTATATTACTAATTTTAGTTGTGTTTATACAATCTGTACATTGCCTTTTTTAATAGAAAATATACTATCATATTCCATTATACAGTGAGTTGAATTTCTTTCACATTTCTCCTAATGATTTTTTCCCCAGTATTTTAAATATTTCTATGTTTTTTACTTAAGACATATTTTCTTTCCCTATAAAGTCTTATATTCCCTACTCTCAATTCATTATTTTTTCTAAAGAATTTGAAAATGTTGATCCGGAGAAGAAAAATATAGTATAACCTGGTAAGATATCCACAAAAATTCTACCAACACATCTGGTATAGTATTATATCATGTGCATTCATGTATTTTGTCCATTAACACGAAAGTATTTGTACATACATTTATTTCCTTGAGATTGTATTGGCTTATTAGATAAGCTTATTTATTCAGTATTTAGAATTATTTTCTTCTCGATACCACTACTGGCAGGATAAATGAGAACAAGGAGTAATGAGAATAGGTAATTATAAGGAATATTTCTGAGTCTGTAGCAAACTGAAAAGCACACTCCAGGGAACTGAAGGCTAGTGAGCACATTCTAGAAGATATAAAAAGCATTCTTTACTGTGCTGTTTGATACTATTTATTCAGCTTGGTTGGAAATGCAATTTTTGAACGATTTAGTAAGAGTGTATGAAACTGTAAGCGGGAGACTGGACTCGAAAAGAATAATAATTTTTTTCAATGCTAGATTTATTAGAAATAATTAATTACTGGTCATATATTAATAAATTTATTGGATACAAAAAAATGTAATTTTTTCTTCAACGCTTTCAAAGGTCTTGGGAAGTATTCATAACACAAAATGCATCAATACTTGTATGAAGTTATGCAGGCTCGCATAAGTTCTGAAATTTTTTTCAACAAGACAGAAATTTAGAAGTTTCATCTCACATAAAATTGTGTGTCTAGATTTATTCTTTGTTGATTCATCAAATTAAGTTTATCTAATAAGCAAAATGAATCACTTTATCTTAAGCCATTACAGTTCTAAAAATATTTTAATATATCATAACTAAAAAAATGACATTTCGAAAAATTAATACAGATTATAAAAATAATTGACGAAAAGTTTTGAAACCATTTTACTAACAAAAATTTCAGAACTAAATGAGATAATTACTGCAAAATAGTAATTAGTGTTGATGGCTTAAAAATTCTTCTTCAAAACATTCACCCATTTATTGCGTTTAACCGAGCTGCACTGTAAATTATTCCCTTTCTTCTTCCATTTGGAAACGTCAATGATAGAGATACTTTACATACTGTATTATTATTATGACTAATGAATGCATTTAGTGTCAATTATTTACAAAAATAGTTTACAAGAACGAAGGCAGACTGTCTACATAACTTACCATTTAAGAAAACGCACCGCTGTAATTCATTATTAGGATGGCGTATTCTGAACATCGATCAGAATTAATTAAACAGAAACGTCACCAAATGACTGGTTGAAGATGGTTAACCAGAAGACAGAAACAATCAGTTTTCAGTAATTCCAGAATGCTTCTCATGAAATTCATTTGCATCTCGTTAATGAAAGTTGAAGTTTTAATGCTGGGCTGGTTGAAAGGAAACCACAGGGTAAAACTTTTAACGGCAGTTTGCCTCAAATTATGGGGAAAGGAAAGTCACGAGATTTGAATGAACTGGGATGTGTAGTGTCGACAAGTCACGACACCGCCATTTGAAAATGAAGTTATGATATAAGGTGCTTTAATATTCATAACATTCATCTCAAAAGATAATGCATTTCAAGCAAAGAAAATTTTTCGGTATGTTTTCTTCAAATTTTGTGAAAATAAATTAGTTGATAATCCAAATAAAGATTGGAATATGATTTTTTGAATGAAAGCTAATCAGGAAATGATTACCCTTTTACCGGTATTTTCAGGGTTTCTTTTCCTAATATGGTATAAAAATAAATTCTCAAAAGTATTCACTACAATTTTTTTTACTAACTTATTTTCAAATTCGATAGAACTGATGTATACGTTTCTTTAAGAATTCTGAAATTTTTGGTAAAAATTTTGTGGAATTTGTTACAGAAAATGGACTAAATCTTTAATTCAAATTCTTCAAAAACCAGCACACAGATGTTATGTGAACTTTGAATTTAATTTTTATTTAAAAAATCCCTAATGTGAAACCATATGAAATTTTAAACTGATGTTTTTTGAACAAAACTTTTGTTTGGTTCTAAAATTCTAAAGGATTAAAAAATTATTTACGAGCTTTAAAAGATTTCATTTTCCTAAAAAAATTATTTTTTAAAAAATAATGCAGTTATTGAATTTTTTTGTCTTTTGATTCTTTCCATTCGCATTCAAGTAAAATTTCAAAAAAAAATTACTAAATTTAAGAAAAAAATATTTATTCAAGTAATAGCACCTTTTTTTACTGTACTTCTGATCTAGTTATTCTACTAATATATCTCTTAACATATTTTGTAGGTATTTTTAATACCTAGAATCTTTTATTTTGCTTTTCTTTTGAGATGTCTTAAAACAGCCCCTCAACCCCTCTTAACATACAAATATCCAACTCATACTTCGATGCCTGTTTCACGGCAGCCAACTTAAGCCTTTGAAACTATTATTATACAGTTTCTTATGATCATTCGAGTGGACTAGTTTTAAAAATGAATATTTTTTTTATAATTGTTCAGTTGATGCATAATTAATTTATTACAACATGGTGTATATTTGAAAAATAAAACTATGTAGATAGATGTTTTTTTTTCAAAGGGAATCACGAAGCATAGGAAGTAAAACACAGATAATGATGCAAAGAACAGCATACGTAAAAACTTAAAATAGACAGCAAATCGTTAATTCGAAACAATAACAGAGTTGAGAGTGTTATTCGAAAATAGCTTTAAAGAAAGAATTACTAAATAATTTCAGTTTTTTGAATTTATGCAAATTTTCTAGAAGGTCATGCAATTTTCTTGAAGAATGACTAGATCTCGGGTTCTTTTTGATATAGAGCCAAAATTTAATATTTTTAAGAACCTTCAATTTCGCTTCGAAAACCACCAAATTTAATGCCAAGTTGTTTAATAATCGCCAGATTTGAGGCTCATTATCTAGCATCAATTTGGCATCTATTAAAATTCGTTATAAATCCTTCTTTTTATTGATAATATTAGCAGTATCAATACTAGTATCACTGTTTACAGCAATAAGGATAGTACTGATAGTTAATTTCTGAAGTAAAATTACTAAGATCTAATAACTATTTGTTTGATGCTAGTTTTTGAAGGAAATGATATTTCTATCTGTAGGATACGATATTTCTATCCGTGATAACTATGAATTCATTTATAGACATAATTGAATTAACTTTGCGTTGGAGAACATTCCTTACAAGTGAAGAGATGCTTTGATTCTATGTTTTAATATTCGCTGTTTACTTCTAGGTAATACATTGTTTTGTTAAAGTTTTCAGAAAACAACTTTGAATATCTTAAGACATTTTTAAGCAAAACTGTTTTCACATCTTAAAGTTTTATTAATGAATAGTTTTATTTAACATTTTAAAAATTCATTGAATGATTTATAAGATAGCAGAACCTTTTTTCTCTTATGTCAAGCATTTTATTGTCATGTGAGAACATGATGTTTAAGAGGTTTTGTTGTCTCCGAAATTTACGGATAAAAAATATTTTCCCTGCTTTAATCAGTATTGCATAAATATTATGTATACTTCTTTGAAAGCAGATGCGTTTTTAAAAGGTTTATGTAGAACTATGACATCATAGCTGTTATTTCATCTCAAAATCGTTTGAGATACAATGCTTTGTTTGCCAGCTAGAAAAATTTAAAATTAAAGCTTAAAAAATTATATTTAAAGAGAGAGATGATACAAATTGTTAAAGACTCGTGATTGCTTCACACTGGTTCAAATTGGTTAATGACTTAAACTTAAAAAGGCAATAAAAATAAATAAAAATGCAAATTTTCATCTAAATTCCTGTTTAAGCTTACTCGGTTACCTTAATAAATCAAAATTAGAACCATCATGATTATTAAAAGAAATTTGACAGCATTTATCCTATTTTGCAAGGCTTGAAAAATTTGAAAATCTCAAAATCATGGCGAGGCCTCAAAATACGGTGAAAAATCTTGTAAAAGAAGATTTTAATGGATTTTTGCAAGTTCAAAGATTTTTTAAAGCCACTATACCGAGGCTAAAATCCGACTGCCTTGAATCTTTGGCTCAATCTTTGAAAAGTTAAGGATTAAAGAGCTTAAAATGTATTTTTTTTCACTAATTACGAATAGTTTATTAACAAAGGAATTCGTATTTCAGACATTTTATTAAGTATTCAGATTCTATAACAGTTATGCTATCTATACTAGAATTCAATGGTCATTATTCCTCCCTTCCTTTAAATAATTTTTTGCTTTTGTAAACTGATATTGGCTGTCACTATGCATGCCTTCAAAGGAAAGGAGAAAATCTTGTTCTGTCAGTTACTTAACTTCAACATCTGTCTAAATTTTATGCATCCATAAATAAAAATAGTTCTTTAGGAATCGTTCATAAGTTTAGTTTGAGTATATATCCATATCTGTAAGTAAATATTTTTCTTGTAAAATTTTTCAGTGATATTTATTTCCATATCTTGAGAAATCTTTAATTTTTTCCAGAAATGTTTCAAACCTTTACATTATTTATAGAAAGCACACCATTTGAAAATTGAATTGGAAAGGAAAAACTCCAGATATATCTTAATTGTATGTAATCAGCAAAGAAGAATTCAATTAATTCATGCTGTTTGTATATATTTCAGATTCTATTAAATACATAATGCTTTTTTTGTTTGTATGTACTCACTCTTTCATTAAACATGTATAAAAATCTAAGAACGCTGAAAGAAATTAGACTTAAATTAAATAAAAACTGTAAAAAAAAAAATAAAGATTTTTCAATTTTTATTTTCTTTTACAATTTTTAGGATTTATCTTCAAAAGCTCGCAAAAATCAACTTCTTCTTAAATGAAGCATAAATATAACAGGAATTGGATGCAGGTGAAAGAAACAAACAAATACAGAGTAACAACATCTGTATAGAAGCAGCTAAATTTTTTATCGCGTGATTATATCTTGGAATTATGTATAAAAATTATATGGTCTTAGATTTAAAAATTAAAAAAAAAAGGACTCAATGGAAATTCCATTTCAGTCTTAAATTGTAGGAAAAACGAATTGCTATCGAATTCCATGAACGATGCATTTGCATACAAATTAGATTTTCCTTCCGAACGAAAAAAATAATAATAAGGCAGTGTATTTTTTTTTTAAAAAAACGACCGATTTTCTTTGAGGCATTTTAAACAAAATTCAGCAGCTACGTCAGCGATCTATTTTAGTATTTTTATTTCATTTCTTTAGGAATTATCAAAACATTTTTAAGATAAGAAAATCTTGGGCGCTTAAAACAATTTAAGATTTAAATTTTGTTTTATAGTTAAGGTACTAGTTATATCAAAATTATACTACAAATTGAAATAAAATATTTTTTTGAAAATCTCGACATGTCGTCTTTGAACTTATGATTGAACGATATAATGTTAACAAAGAGACGTATAAACTTCTCTTTTTTGACCATAATATTCTTTCTAATCTATAGTATTCTATAGTCGAAGCACAAGTAATGCCAAAATTAATTATTATTTATATTATTCAAATTGAAATAAGAGCTTGTTCTGGAAATCATGGCACCTTGACTACTAACATGGAATTCAACATAATTGTGCGATCAGAGAAATGTATGATGTCTTAGTATTATGAAGTCTTGCATTCTTCGATTATCTTTAATGTGTTTTTTCCTTCAATACTTTTGATGTCAAACTAAAACATTCTTTGTCCTATTTTCCATTGATTACGGGAAAAATCTAGGTTGAATTCTGAAATGAAAGCCTTGGTTCGAAAGCACATTCGAAATCAAAAGAACAAAACACATTGATCTTTTGAGAAGTAACTAGAAATGATTCAACTAAGATATTTTGGAAAATTAAGGATAATTATGATATTTAAAAACTGTAGATTGAAATTGTTTTTACAAAATATGACTTCTGGGAGCCATATGATTGGCAAACTATTGCAGCTCAAAGAAACACCGAAAAAATATTGTTAAAAATGATTGAAAAGCTAGTGAAAATATTTCGACAATCAGCTCAAATGAACCAATATACATGAGATGATATTTAAAATTAGCGAAGCACATTTTCCAAATCAAAAGATCAATACTGCTTTTTAACTTTAATTAGGAAAATAATTCTCCAAAAATACATTTAAAAAAGTTCAGAAAGAAAGAAATTAAATAGTGAAAAAGATATTTGCAGAGTTGCTGCTCAAATCCTAATGAACGCCCCAACAGTTAAATACTGAACTGTTAAATACTGAAATAGTGATTACTTTCAACTGTTACTAAACAAAAACATAAGTAAACTTTGTGCTAAAGTTTAAGTTTGAATTAATCTGAAATTTGTATAGCTTTCAGATCTGTTATCATCCAAAAATGTTTGAAAATCTATAATAATATCTAAGAGAATATTGAAATGAGCTTTTAAACTTTATCAATTTAATACCTCTTTTTGTAAAAAGAAATTAATTGCTAACGGAAAAAAATATAGCTCAAAGCATGCCGCGAGTATTTAATATTAATACTTTAAAAAAAATTTATTTACTTCAAATTATTGACGGGCTTTTAAGAGAAAGAAAATAATAAATAGCCTTAAGATATTTACTAGCTTTTGCGTTGCTTTGTTTAGTGCAATGGTTAAAAAAAGACTAACTTGGAAAAGGAAAAATACTAAATTTGAATTTTTTACTTCTACTGGTAAAAAATTAATGAACAAATTTTAATGTTCTAAGAACTATCTGACATCTATAAGGGATAGGTTTTTACCCTTTCCTGGATTAGTTGGATTATCGAAAATTCGTTACTAGATTTCGCCTCTAACCAAAGCATAGGCTTAAAATTGAAATAAATCCCATTTTTGATGTCACAAGGAGTATAATACACCTTTTCGAAGAGTAGAATGTCAAATCCCAGGATTCCTTGGTTTGTTAACTTTATTTCAATGAAATCTGCCAAAGTATTTAAGGATAGAGTCCGTACAAAACTTGAATGCAAGGAAACAGCTAAATTTTCAGGGTTATTTGGCAAGATTTTAAATAATTGCTATTAAAGACATGTAAATTTTTAAATTTATGAAATATTGTATATATTATCGTACTTATATGAATATACAATTTTAGTATGTGTTTTTCCACCTGTGGAGTAATTATAGAACGGACCGAAAATACTTAACGGATATTTTTATAGTAATTGTGTATGATTATTGGTCATTGAGTCAGTGCTATTGAAAATAGTGTAAAACTGTCATATGACAGCCGGCCTGTATAACACGTTAATACCATTTACTTTTTCTAATTTGTCTTGTTTTATTTATAATGATTCAAATTAAATCTCCTTAGCAAAGTTACTAAAAGTATTTTATATATTAATTACAAATTAAAATCAAAGAATGACTCTTGAAGAAAAATGATTTTGGCGATTTTTTTTCTAATAGAAAACTTGGAATTTAATACCAGAAACTGATTTTTAGAAAGCTCACACTGCGTCCTCACTTTCTTTTTCTTTCTACCATTCTTTCTGTTTTCCGTTGTTCATGACTATCATAAAAATTCTTACTAATAAATAAGAATAAAATTTTTTCTATATCAGCACACACACTATGAAAATCACGATATATATCGTTTTTGTATTGCAAAAAATATGGAGCAAAGTTTTTAGTGAAATAATAATATAAAAAAATTAAATATCAACAATAAACTTATTCGTTTGGGTATAAAACCACAATTGTAAAAGCATATTAAACACCATTATTCTTAAAACTTTTTTTAAACATTTTATCTAACCATCAGTTTTAAGAAAAGAGTGAGAGATTATCGCTCATATTATATTTAACAGAAGTATGATGCTAAGAAATTAATTTTACAACATACATTTCCCCTTGCCAATATTTTTCTTCAAACAAAAGGCATGGTAAACATGTATTTATTATTAGTATCACTATAAGAAATTAAAGAATAATGAAATGACATGCATGGTTGCATGAAAAAAATACCTATTCGTGTATCCTAAAAGAAAAATGTATATGAGTCATGTATTCTCTTCTAAAAAATATACTGAAAAAATTTTTTGTAAAGAATTTACGACTTTCTTAAAACTTCTATCTTTATAGCAAAATTGCTTGAAAGTAAAAGCTATTTTTATAAGTCCCTTTTTATGAATAGAAATCCTTTTTTGCTCTCTATTTTTAATACAATGAAGCCAAAACTTAAATATTACGCAGCTAGTGACATTTAATAATTTGTTAGCTAAGTTAGAGAGTTTTTTTTATTTCCTTATGATTTTTATTTGGAAGGAATTCAGTGACGCTATTTCGATATGTACATATTAATGAAAGGGGCAAAAACAAAAGGAAGGATATTTTGGCTAGTAGGTAAATATTTAATATTTTTTGGAAGTAAATATTTTTAGATCAATCTTTTTTATATTAAGTAAATATAGTTGAAATTTTTTTTTCACTGTACAAAATTGAAAAAAACTAAAAACTGTCCCTGAAAATATTTAATATGTATAAGAAAACTGAATATAAAAGTTTTTTATTCGTATAAAAAACGCTACGCGAAATCTATTTACATCCTAATTCTGTAAAAGTATTGTTTGAAAGATCTTTTATGCAAAAGATGTTCCTTATTATGAGATTCGAATATTAGCGAATATCTAAACTTATGGAAAAAAGAAACATTTGTTTACTGAAACTGATAAAATTATTTTCTAATGACTCAACATATGGTAGCTTTAATTTTAATTCACGATCCTTAGCACATTTTACAGGAGGAAAAATTAAAATATATTATGATTAAAAAGGAAACAACAAATACATTAATTATAATAAGGACCTAATATTTATGGCGCTTAAAAAGAATTTCTGTTGCTTCTTTTGCCACATTTTGATCGATAAAGAGATCATCAGAAATTTCATTTTCTCCTCTCAAACTATAATGATAAAATTAGATGTGTAATTAAATATTAATTTAGGAAATTGATGCTATTTAATAGGCTGAATAAATTTCTTAGAGTCATAAAAATTTATTATATTTTATAAGCTTGTTATATAATTTTTCTGACTTGTTAGTCTGATAAATAGAAAGAGAGATCTACATCGATTTGTTTTTCACACGTTTTAAAGACATTCGCTCTTGAGGACATAGTTGGTTCCCTTTTGGTGACTTAGAAACAAAAATAAGGGTTTCGAAGAAAACGCAAGAATTATTGCTCTGTTTCAAGCAATCTCGATCTATAGATTCGTTTGGAAAATTGCCTGTGACGACACGTTTGTCTCGATTTGTTATCCACTTGTGTTGTCTACCAATGCAATTTAGTGTTCTTTATCTGTATATCAGCTGTGGTTGTATTATTTGTGATAACAGTTTTCTGATGGACAAAATCCCCGTCATTTTCTGACATCTATATATCATATTTTTAGAAGCTAATTATTATTTAGAAAAGTAACTGAAGAGTTTTAATAATTAATTAGTTTTCTTTAATCACAAATATATTATTTAAAATATTATAAAAAAAGATATATATATATATATATATATATATATATATATACAATACACTATTTATATATCACGGAGCAGTCTAATAAATTGTACTGAAGAATTGAAAAGCCATTTACATGTTCTATTGGGAAAAAAGTAATATACATTTTTGAGACTGCTTAGGTCAACAATGAAAATTAGTAACTTTTTATAAATTAATTACAATTAGTTTAAATATTATGTCAAAACATTATAGATTTTTGCAAACTATGAACTCGCATTCTTCACTTTTATGTGAAAAATACTGAAATCCTCGCATTTAACCGATCGTGCTACTGCCTGTTGATCTTAATTTTCATTACAAATTTCTAAATTCCTATTTAAAGTATTGAAAATTAATTAAATTTAATTAACGAATCAATATTTGAAAAACTGTATTAACAATCAAGTGTCATCCCCTACAAGTTTTTACAAAAATGTATTTGAACTTGAGTGGATGAGTAAAAAGTATTTTACTAACGACTGAAAATTTGAACAAGCTATATATGGAGAGAAAGAGTGTGAACCAATAATAGGAATTGGAAAAAAGTAAATAAAGCAATAGAAATTTTTTCTTTAGATTCAACATATTCAACGCTAAATGAGACCATTAATAATCTTAAATGATTACTTACGAATATAATAATAAATGAAATATTATTAAATTCGTTTGATTACAATATTATACAGTATTAAAATATTACAATATGATTACAATATTATACAATCATTGGATAATTATTTTAATAATATAACTTATGAATATTTATAGAACAATCATCCTATATACATTTTCTTACTTTCAAATAATTAAAAAAAATTATTATCGACAATCGATAAGCAATTTAATATAAAAAAATGAAAGTAAAATACATTGTTAATAAATACAAAGAAATTTTATTAAATACAAAAGTAAATGATATATAATAAAGCAAATATAATAAGTTTCACAGATTTAAATTTGGTATATAACCATTAAAGCGGTTGCAGATTATTTCGTCAGGAAATTCATATTAAATGAAAAAAAATTCATATTTCAATTTTGGACACTATTATTTAGATCGAGTGGTTTAGTTTTTCAATACATATTACTACTTGACATCCTTCTGATCCTAAATAAAATAATTTTTATTCATCCACTGAAGTTCAAACACATTTTTAAACTTATAATGGATGACACTTGATGTTAATACAGTTTTTTCAAATATTAATTAATTAATAATTATTTTTTAATTCTATAAATAGAGTTTTAGCCGTTTTTAATGAAAATTGAAAACAATAAGCAGTAGCTCAATCGGTAAAAGGCAAGATTTCAGTAATTTTTGCGTGAGGGTGAAGAATGCGAGTTCACTTCTTGCGCAAATCAGTAATTTGTTTGATAATTGTTTGAAAATTTTTGATTTACGGAGACGTTTTATCCAAATGTTTTTAAAAACGAGTTAGCAGTTGTAGCTTAAAGGTTAGAATGAAGAATTTTTCACAAAATATAAATTTGAAGACATTTTAAAACATTTTTAAGCTTTAGATTCAATTCCGATTCCTCTCCTTAAAACCTTTGTCATCCATTGTGAGTCACTTCTACCTAATCCTCAGATTGAGCTACGTGTCGGAAAGGAGAATGAAACATTGCGAGGAAATTTGCTTTCTATTTTGTCACTTATTGTGATTCCAGAATTATTAGCATATTTATATTAATTGTAATTATTTAATAAAAGGTTACTACAGAAATTTTTTTGCTGACCTAAGTGGAAATTTGCTTAAATTTTTTTCTATATTGCTCCTTTTAAAGAACGAATTTTATAATAGATTTTTTATTCCTTTCTTAATGAGCAGAGTTTTGAATTTTTGCGCTCTTATTATCCCTAAGGAAATATTTTAATTCGATATTTTGAAAATGCAGTTTTGATTTTGTAACAATACATACACCTGTTAGTTTAAATATTAAAAATATTAGTTTCTAGAACCTTTCTTTATTAATAATGAATCATACATTAAATACTAAAACTACAATATCTAAAATGAAAAAAAAAAAAACTGCTTTTTCACATACCCATAAAAATATTTGTCTAAAAATAGCTTCTTTAAATTCATTTCCTAATCCGGAAAGTATTCTTGAATTTTAAGTTACTCCAATAAAAACTACTGAAAAATAGATTTGTTGACATAGCTACAGAGTTTTGCTAGCATAATTTTATAGTGTTCCGGAGGAAAAAAAAGTAAACTTTGGCCATACAAAAGTCCGTCGTTTTACATAATCTTATCCGAGTCTGTCTCGGAGGAAAATCTAATTTGTATGCAAATGCAACTTCTACTGTATTTTGAGATAATTCGTTTCTTCTTTGATTTACGGTAAAAATCGGGTTTTTCCCGTGCCTTTTGCCATGGATGTTCTTTCGGGCTTCTTTTATTCTCTTTCAGCGCTGTCTTTGTTTCAGGTTGTGCTGGATACACAAGAAAAAGAGCGCAGTTGTTTCGACGTCGGTGCCGTAATTTCTTTCTTGGGTAATGTGTGTGTTGAAGCAATGATTATATTTCTGCTTCATTTTTACGGAAAGCAGACTTTCAGTGTTTCCGAGTAAATCCCCCAAAAGTTTAAAATGGAATCTTTCTTTCTTGAATTTCTTATTTTATAAAAAAATTGTCTGTCGATGAAACAAGTAATGTTAAAGGAACTTTTAAAGTTAATCCCTAATTAGGTCAACAAAAACGAATTTTATTTTAGTTGTATTTTATCAAATAATTACAAATAATACAAAAGGTTCATCAAAAAGTGAATGATTTTTACAAGAGTTGAACTCGCATTCTTCACCTTCACCTGAAAAATACTGAAATCTTCGCATTTTAACAGATTGAGCTACAGTCTGTTGATTTTAATTTTCATTACAAACTACTAAAACTCCATTTGAAGTTTGAAGTATTAATTAAATTTAACTAAGAATTTATATTTAAAAAACCGTATTCACATCAAGCGTCAGCCAATAGAAATTTAAAAAATGTATTTGAACTTGAGTGCATAAATAAAAGGTATTTTATTAACGATTGCAAATTTGAATAGGATATATACATACATATATATCTATGTGGACAGAGTATGAGCTAATAGTAGGAACGAAAAAAAAAGCCGATTCAATCTTCCCTTACTTTAAATTAGAAATGATAATTTTTGATAATCTAAATCTTATCTAATTCTTCAAAATGAAATTTAAAGTTTCGAAAACATCAGAAAAAAAAGCTAGAAAGCCTTGAAAATTGACTCTAGAAATGCAATAATTATATATTTTGGATATATATTTCAGAAAAAGAAAAAAAATCGACAACACTTTTTAAGTCGAATTTCAGTTGCTAAATTATCATATTATTTTTGAGTATTTATTTTTTTGAACGCTTTAATTATGGACCAAAATTTACGATAGTTTAAATTTTAATTTTCTTTAAATAGATAAATGAAACTTTTAAATGATCCATGCGTTAGAAATCCAAAATATTAAATACATATTTTTAAAATTTTTTCTCTTAACTCTACAAATAATAAAGAAAAATTTTGACAGTTAAATTATTGATTTTTTACTATTTATGCTGTCTTCGAGTCTATTGGGAACCTGTTAAATTTAATTTGCTTCTAATCTAGAATTTTATTTACATTTAATATGTGAATATCCATAAATTAACTAACTGTAGTTAACCATTGTAATTATACCGATAAATTAGCTGTTTTCATCATTTCTGTTGTTGTTACTTAAGGCACTTGCCTGTGTACAAGCCAATGATACAGCAGCAGATTTAAGCCGAAAGGAGCGTCTCTTGTTTTTGAAGTAGCGCCAACTAGGGCTAAGGGTATGACTTAGCTACACACTCACCACATTTGCTTGCACAACCCCTTTTTACAGGGGGGCTCAGTCACACATCTCACAGATAGCACACAGAAGAACAACCATGCCCGAACCAGGACTCCTAGAACACGAGGAAGGCGCGCTACCTCTGTGCCAGAAAGCCGGCGCATCAATTGTATATACTTATGTAATTTTTTACTCTTATCTCTTACTTTAATTCCAACTTAATTTGTTCCCTATTTCTTATTTTAAATTAGTCCATGTTCCTTTAATTTAAATGTTCTTTTATTTTCTGATCCGAATCCCTATATTTTTATTTAACTGTTTCTGAAAATTTGCTGACCTTTGACTTCTGTTTTACACCGTGCGTGTACATAAAAATTCCTTACTCCCACGATATTTTTCAAAAGTACCTACTAACATTCCCCGTGCAGAAATCATACTCTACCATAGCAAAATTAATTGAAACAAAATTCCTAAGTTTTCTCCTTTACGGGCTCGCATCTGTAAAATTATTTTGCATACACCCGCAGCATTGCGTTGATTAAATATGTGAAATATACATTTAATGTGTTAAATATACATTTGATAGTTTTCCTTAGACTTAAATTAAAATAAAAATTGTTTTATCGTTTATTATGTGTCTTAATTAATTTTTCAAACTGTACCAATATATTACCGAGTATAGCAGATTTTTCATACGAATAAACCTCTGCATTGTCTTTTCATATGAGAAAAAGATTTATCTTTAGTCTTGTTATTTTTATAAAACGAAAAAGTAAGGAGCTTTTAAATTTACTTGCCTAAAATTATAATTTGATAAGTTAATCAAATATTGTTTCATTCGTTATAATTCGTTAATAATTTTTGCATATTCAAAGAAAATAACTTTTTTATTAAGACCACAATATGTTTATATTGTTTTTAAAGCTTTTAGATTCTACAAATATTGTAATATGTATCAAAATTGGATACATTGGGCTTAAAGAAAATTTTATGTAGCACAACATTATTAAGTTATATTTCCATTAAAAATGCTAAAACCGAAAGTACTTTCTTCTCAAACAACGTCTAGTATATCAAATAATTTTAAATGAATTTTCAGTTCGTATGCTTTAAATTCATTCTAGAACCGAATTATGAAAGTGGTCATTCCGTATTTTAATCTAAATTTCTCTTACACATGAAGTGAATTCAGTACTTCAAAATTTTACATGAAGGGCATAACGAGATCCTTGTCTAAATTTCGGCTGACATTTATTCATTTAAAATAAATCATTTAAAAAGTACCGTTTGCATTTGAAAATTTTTTTGCATTCAAGAATCAAAAGAAAGTGTACTTTTCGCTCTTTTTCTAAAAAAACCTTTATTTGCTGAAAATATTTATAAGAATATTTTATAATATTAAGAGATTTGCTCTCAGTACGGAGAAATTTTTTAAGGTAACTTTCTCAAACTACTCAGACCTCAGCATACATAAACTTTACATTTTACGGTGGCAACATTCTAATATCTTGGAAACCATTAGGTTAATCCTTGGTACTCAGAAAGATGTGGGTGTGTTAGGAAAGCTAAAGCACGCACTTGTTTACTTTAGAAATAATACGAAAATTCTTGAAATCTGTTTATTTTATTTAATTTTTGCTTATAATGGATTTTATCCCTAAAATAGATTAAAATTCTTTGAAGTTAAAATAATTCAAAAAGTTTTTAAAGAAAACTATAATAGAATTATATTATCTTAAGTATTTTTAAAATACTAAAGTGAATGGTTTTGTAGAAGGCTTGGAATATCATTTAGATTCTAATTTATGTTAAATAAACTTTCCTTTTTCTGTAATGTGTTTTAATTTTTGGGATTCTGTATTTGAGGATTTATAATAATCAAAACAATCCTGAAAATCTTATAAAAACAAGCAAAATTATAGTTCTATGTTATTATACAAAATAAAAATGCTAGCTTTGGATTTGTAAGCCTTTAAAATTATTTTAATTAGGTTTACCAAAATTAGAAATAAACTTTTTTTACAATTGATTAAAAATTCCAGCATTCCGATTTGATTAATGAACAGTTAGGCTTTATACACCTAATTTTTAAGCAGAAATGTAGGTTTTTAATATTTAGAATATTTGCAAAAAAATTCTATTTAAAAGTATAAAAGGTAATTTATTAATACGTTTTTATACATTAGAAAATTTAATTATTTCATCTCACCCCCCCCTTAGTTAAAAATCTTTCTTTTATTTAAAACAAGTAATACAAAAAAAAATTAAATCAATTCCTACAAGAATCAACAAAAGGAATTTTTTTTTATAGTTACGTTTTATTACATAATTAGAATTGGTATTGTTCTCCCGTTCTGCTTTACAGCGTAAGGAGGGGTGTAGTAACTTCTGAGGGTATGGACCCCTAAGCACCTCACACACGTCACAAACCTTTTTTATGGAGAGAACTTCATTTATACATTTCCTGCTTTCATCCGCTGATCGTAATTTTGTTCTGAAATAAGAGAAGGATCACCATTGACTCAACTCCTCGGTACCTCCATGGGTAATACTCTTGACATTGAGGACTTTGTAACCACGGCAAATTTAGCGTCCACCACAAAAGGGGAATCTTCAGCTGGCAGGTTCGAATTCGCAGCCAAACGGATGCGAATCCTATGCCCTACAAACCAGGCTGACACGGCCTGATAATTGCACATACTATAAATAATTGATCAAAAAATTATACCCTCGTTGAATTTTCAATGCCCATTGAGGATATACCTCCAATTCAGGCATCTCAAAATGCGTGAATTGTCTACACCTGTTGATGTCACGCTATACAGATTAATTATTTTTATTTTCTTTATTCTGTATTTTTTTATTTGAAAGAATTTCAAAATGAATTTTAAATGCATCAAACATTAAAAAGATAAGCAGAATCATTTGAAATAATCTGCTAAAAACATGTTACGCCTTAACCTCATTAGCGTGGGAAAGAAACAAACTGAATTCGTTAGTTATTTGGCGATTGGGAAATGTAGAATTCGTAGGATAAAGTTAATTTTTAATTAATTAATAAAAAATGAATTAATTAATACTTGAAAAAACTATTAACATCAAATATCACCTAGTACAAGTTTTTAAAAAGTTACTTTAACTTCAGTGGTTGAATAGAAAGTTTTTTATTAACGATTGAAAATTTGAACAGGATATATATGAATAGGGTGAATGTGGGCTAATAATAGGAACTGAAAAATCGTTTTTTTTTAAATATTTATTTACGTTTTCTGTCATGAAAAATGAAAATCATAACTCAAATCATATGAATTTTCTTCATTTTCGACCTTTCCATTTTATTGTTTATAAAGCTAAGTTTCTAAAGCAGTAATAGTTCAGTGGGCACTAGTTTTGAGATGAAAAAAAATCGCATTTATCAGAAGCCAATAAAAAAAAGTTGTATTGTATAAAAAAAGAAAAAAGAAAATCATTTTTCAAAACTATCCTATTTTCTTTCACTTCAAAAGTTAAACTAAAAGACTTGATCTCTAAAGAATATGACCTAAGGAAAAAAATTGGTTCGATAGTTTGTACATCGGACTTATACCATCCAAAACTCAAAATAAAAAAACAGCTTCTTTATCCTTTCATTCCAAATACTTTTCCTCCAATAAACAGGAATCATTTTTCTTCATCTTTGACAAGATGATGATCCTAAAAACCGGATCATTTTCTTAAGGCGGCCGTAATGTACTTCCGGTTCGAGTGCCTGGAACGGAAGACCTCCCCCAGCTGAGACGCTATTAAATTCGGGTTTTCTGCCCGTGATGGTCCCGCGATGATCGGAAATGGTGGCTATCCTTGACGGACATAAATGCCTGGCGCAGGTGTGGTTTTTCCGCTAGAAAAGCAGTTCTTGGACGTGGGTGTTGACTGCTTTCTTATATTTATTCTTCAGAATCGGTTTTGGCGGTTCCGATGAGCCAGTTCTTTATTGATATTTTTCATATAAAATTCGGATTTTCTTTATACAATGAAAAATATTAAACTGTTGGATTTTTGTTTGTTTGAGAAATCTTAACAAATTAAAGTTTCTTGCTTTTCAATAACTGAATATTTTACAGAAACCAAATGATCAATTTTATTCCATTCAATATAGCATTTCAATTTGATTTTAATTTTAATTAAAGCAAGGTTCCTTTTTTTAAAAAAAGAGAATTGAATTTTTTTTCTCTATTATTTCTTTAACGTATTCAGTTGTTTTAGTGAGTTTAATTATAGATGTCATGGGCATTTTCTTATTTCAACAAGAACCGGTCAGTAGAATAATGAATAGAGCAGACGAAATATTGAATAAATAGCGTAAAAAAATTTCAAATATTTTTATAAACATTTGCATTTGCCTTGAAATATATTAGACGGATCTGAAATACTCAGATTCTGGGTCGAAATTCATGCAATTTTTGCGCATTTTACATAAAGGCATTTCTAGTGACTTGGTGACCTTTTGGCGAAATCTGACGAAAAGTAGATAGTTTTGAAAATTTTCATCACCTAACCTTTAGAACAGTTACTAAGAGATGTAGCATAGAGCCTTCCAGAACCTTGGCGAAAGTCCTAAATTTTCACGCCAAGCCAGGCAAAAATACCACCTCCCAATTTACCATGATGACTGCCCCCCCTCAAATTAAGAAATCAGATAATTCCGTGGTCTAAGGAATGTAAGTGTTTAGGAGTCATTTTAGACAAAAAGCTAACATGGAAACCCCACTTCAATTACCTAACTAAAAAGTTTCGAGGCCTAACTCGTAAATTTTTTCCCTTAATTTCTCGAAACTCCAAAATGCCTAGAGAATATAAAATACTTATTTACACTGCCTATTTGCGTCAAGTAATTACGCCTTCCCGGTGTGGGGGTATGCTCCTAAAAGTAATATTAAAACTATTGAATTGCTACAGAACGTTCTCATAAGAAACATATGTAATATGAAATGGTATATGCCTAATACAAACATGTATAAATCACTTAATTATCCACCTCTCAAAAAATTTATTCAAAAACTAGCCAAAAAATTCTTCGACGACCTAAATTCCATAGATAATGAAGCTATTGCTAAAATCCCAAAATACCTCCCAAATAGTAAACTCAGAAGGCCCAGAAACATTCTGCTTAACATTAATTCTAATCCTTAAGTTGTAATTAATTAGTAGCAATTCTTTTTAACCTTTTTCTCACATCATCTTAAAAACTTAGTCGTCTCACTGCTCAGAGCCATACCTCCACACCCCTACCCCGTCTTAACCAATCACATGCAGCCCTGCTACACGCCACCTCACCCCATCCCTCCAGAACCGAGGTTATAAAGTCTACTGCTCCATCCAATTCTCCTCCATTGCCAGTGCTCATCGCAGAGGGCCAAGTCACTTCATCACAGCAAGGCCACTCTCCATCTATCAGCTTCGAGGATAAGCCCCTGCCGGGGCTAGGCGCCTCGTCAACCCCACAACTACCATGATGACTGGAGTGTTAGTCCAGTGCACAGAAGCTGTTATCTGTCTGAGATATTGGAGACCTCTGCGTTTGGAAGCTGTTTCCTTTTGTATTAGTTGAATTGGGGCTGCAAAATTTTGACTCGTAACTGCTCAACTTTCCTGCATCTTCTAGAGATTTCCGCGAATAAACGTCTTGTGAATTTTAGAGAGATTGTTTTATCGACTCTCAATCTACACGAACCCCGAAGCACGGTACAATATTTAATACAATTTGTAGCTAAAGTGGCGTGCATTTTGATTATCGATAGCGTACGCATTTTCTTGATTGAATAAAAAAGGTTTATGTAAATAATAAGCAGAAAAACGAAATATAATATAAATACTTCTTCCAATTTGAATCTTAAAATGATATGCATTTTGATTATAAATAGCACGAACGCTTTTTATATACAGTAAGAAACATTCAATGCAAATAATGAACAGAAAATATTAAATATGGATAATATAACTATTACAATTTTTGATTTAAAATGACGTGTATTTGGATTATAAATGACATTGATATTTTATTGATTCAGTATGAAATGCTTATGTAAATGAATGAACAGAAAAGATAATATATGGATTAAATACTTATTATATTTTAAATAAAATGACGCATTTGGATTATAGATGACATGGACATTTTCTTGATTTAGAAAAAAAGCTTAATTAATTTTTGAACAAAACAGATGAAATTTGAATTAAATATTTATTACAATTTGAAGTTTAGAATAACATTTTTATATGAAATCTGAATGTTAAATTACACATGAAAATTTCCTTAAAATTAAATACAAATAGCATAAAATGCCCAAATACATACATAATTTGGGAAGATTCAATGTTTCGCTATTAAATACGTTTAAAAATAATGAAGTACTATAATAATCGTTTAATGTATCATTTTTATTCAATATGTTATTTTAACATGATATAAGATTAAAAAACCCTTTCCAACAAGTAGCCATCAATTTTACTATAATATTTTATGAGGTTTAGAGCCAGCGTCTTAGCGTAGGAGTAGCGCATCTACCCAGAGAGTCGGGCTTCCCGTGTTTGAGTCCCTGTTCGGGTATGGTTGTTCTATGTTCCCCCACCTGTAAAAAGGGGCTGTGCAAGGACTGTGATGATTCTGTAGCTAAGTCGTATTCTTGGCCTTAGTTGGCGCTGCTTCAAAACAAGAGACGCTCCTTTCGGCTTAAAACTAGCTGATGTCTCGGGGAAGCTTGTCCGTGGAAAGGGCTACTAATAACAACAACATGAAGTTTAAAAAATATCAATAAGTTAGTTATATATTATAGGTAATAAAAAGATAAACATGAGATGAAGAAACAAGTTTATTTTTTAAAGATTAAATATGAACTTATGTATATGAAAATGATAATGTAAGTGAAACTGATTCACTTACAAGATTGCAAAGCTTTATTCTGAAACAAAGAAATAGAAGGAAATATCATCAGCTTTGTTACAACTTTCAATTTCTTTGTTTCATCAGGGAATTTCTTTGGATTCAGTTAATTATTTTTATGGACTATGTACTAGGCAGATGTTTTATAAAATGTCTATTATCTATATTCATACTGAATATAGATAATAGAGAGACCAATAGCAATAACAACCATGACATGACATTCGGCATCCTATATTTTAGTTCCAATATATTTTTCATTTTTTAAATTGATTACTTTAACATTTTTTTTCTAATTTAAAACTAGAATGATTAAAATGTCTATATTCTTGATTTTTTTCTTAATTGCTTTTCTGATGAACTCAAAGATTTTCATAGACGATTCGCAAATAACAAGTTATGCTAAATTTTCATTTCTTCAGTAACACAATTTTTTTTGTTGATCCATTGGTCACACGAAATTTTACTTATTTACTGGATTCATAGTAATCAAATTTAAAAATCGGGCAACATAATTTTTTTGATATTTAAATTTTTAAAATATTATTTGTAATTTATTTTCTGAATTGGTTGTGTTTCTCATTTTTTTGCATTTTTTTTATTTTGAGTTATTTTTTTTATTCTTATTGTTTACTAGCCGCCTTTGGCGACCAGTCGGTTCGCCAATATTAAGGCCGACTAAAGGGTTAAATCAATTTTTTTATATAACTTGGTCTCATAATAAGTATTTCAGAAAAATATTTTTAAGCTTCAAATTTCGATAATCATGCAATTCACTTATACTATTATGTAGGCCTTAAGAAATCCTATCTTTGAAGTCCACATCTCTCTTTGATTTTCTATCAGTGCACGTCAAATTCAGTTTAAAATTAAAGTGGAAATGGTGGAAGTGCACTTAATATAAAGAAATTTTTACTCAATTCAAGCACGCCTTTAAATAAAACTAAGAACTGAAAGCAGAGTAGTCCGGCATTGAAGTTTTATGTTCACTACAAAAATTGAAACATTGTAATTTTTTTTTCATTATTTATAAGATCTCAAGGAATTATTCAGCAAAAATTTCACAGGTTATTTGAAACCTTCAGTTTTTAATTTTATTTTTAGATGTATGTAAATGCTCTCAATAATAACATTTTTTTTAGGTTTATAAACATATATAAAAATTATGGTTTAAATTCCTTTGGTCTTATAGATTCATATTTGTAAAATCTTCTTAATATTTCAACTTCTAAATAAAAAAATAAGCATTTCTATCTTCTTCAAATCTGGCTGATTTATTCAGTTCTGAATATTGCAAGTTGGAATGATAGTTAATTTATTTTTTCTCATTTGAGAACATGATATTGTTTTGGTTAGAAAGTTTCGATGTCTCCGAAATATGCGGGTAAAAATAGTTTTATATGCTTTTACAAATTTTGCATTATTAATTATTACGTATGCTTGTTTGAAAGAAGATGCATTTTCAAATAGCTGACCTGCTTTTACCAGTATAGCTTTAATATTTCGCATACTTCGTTGAAAGCAGTTGCGTTATTTCGCATGATTCATTAAAATGCGAAGATAAATTACAATCACGAAGGAAAATTCTTTGATTTGCACAAAATATCTTCTTCACATAAGTAAAAGAAACAATTCAAAACATGTCTTATTGTTTTAAAAATTAAAAAAAAAGAATGTAAAAATATTTTATTACTACAGTTTATCAATTGCTTTTTGTTCGTCGTTTCTTTGAAATGACGTCACTTTCAAAATTCTTTTAAGACTTCTTGCTTTTAAATAATTAATCTCCCTCCCAGAAGATTATCGTTTAGTTCTCTTCTAAAAAATCTTTTTCAGTTTTCATTGTCGCACTTTTGTAATATATTTTTTAGTGTATTTTTATTTATTTTAATTCTTTAATTGAATTAATAATTTTGATATTGCAAACGATCAAGAAAAATGTACTCTAGTATTTATCGTTTAAAAAATAACACATTTCCCATTTATTTCATTTCATAGAATCACGTGATGAAAATTGTATTTTTCTGTTTTATTTTTAGTAGTAATTAACTTTTTTTAAATCAGAATTTTTGAAAATGTGATGGCAACATTTTATTAAAAGCTGATTTTTTTGAGATTTTCGAGAAGATAAATTTTTATTTTTATTTTATGCGAAATAAATTGCTGAAAAAATACGATTAAATTAAATGTTTAAAAATTCATTACAAGCAGAGTTTTAATTTATATATCAAATCATTAGTATCATTGAAAAACTAATTTTTTGCGCTTTAACTTGATGCAAAAATCAATTTTGTGCTGTATAATTTTCGGAAGTTATAGCGAAAAAACATCAAAATTTGGCTTATTTTTAATTAATTAAAATTTAAATTAAAAATTCAAAAAAAGGGCTCCAAGGTGCACATTCCCGGCAGCCAAGGTATACATGTACCAAATTTGGTAGCTGTAGGTCGAATGGTCCGGCCTGTACATCGCCAACAGACACACACACACATTGTGCTTTATTATAAGTAAAGACAATTTATTTGCCACAAATAAGGAGAGAAAATGCAAATATTAAAAATTCTATTTCTTTTTCAAATTATGTTTTTTTATAGCTAGAATTTAGTAAATTTTTGTTTTCATTTCACTCTTATTAGTCATATATTAGACAACAATGCTTGGTTTTTGAGAACTTCGAATAAAATATATGAAAGCAATTATCTTAGATCTATGAGATTAGATCACAAATCGAGAAAAAATTATAAGAAAGTTCCGAATTAGGAAGTTTTTTATGTTTTATAATTCGTACATGAATAAGGTATATATATTTCAACTTAATTTAAATTGATTTGAATATAAAATCTACAATAAGTGTATTTCGTATTTAAAAATTTGTCGAAGAAAACATTTAACTATCGTACATGAAGCTTTCAGAAATTTTTCTTATACTTTAGAATCGAATATATTGATCCTCATAAAGACTTTCTCTTCGACGCATTTGTTTAGAATAAAAATGCTCTAATATCCTTTCTAATGAAAAATGTTTGTGGAAGTGGATGAAAGTGAATTTTTTTTTCGGTCACAAAATCTTTACATGATAATAATAAAAAATCTTGTTTATATTGTTCTTGAATGGAAGTTATTAGTTTTCTCAAAGTATTATACAAAATAACGGTTTAAGTTGTATTATGACTGCGCATCAGTAGCATGGTTTCTTAAATAATATTGTTTCGGATCACTGCGTTCGTTTATAGTGAGAGTATGGTGTGAAGACAATCAGCAGGCCTCAGAAGAAAATAACAAAGGCGTTTATTTGACATGAAGACACTAATACAAAGGCGATGAATGCACAGATGACGAATATGTACAGCCGAGATGAACTCACAGCAGCACACTACAGCGGACAGTAGCCCACAGGTAGAAATCGACCAAAGCACACAAAAAACCAGACAAGATCCAGTAAGGGATCCTCGAATCTTCACTCTATGGTCTCTCCAAACGGCTGAAGCTCTCAATGTCTCTTCACTTTAGCAGCTGACTTACTACCACATATCTGGCTACATCACACACAACATGATGCTGCTTCCACAGTAGATAACAGGATTCGGCACACAGCAGTTCAGCACTATCTTTGGCTTCACACAATGCTGGCCCTCCGCCGACCTTCGCCCTCCTCTCGAAGCCTCGTACCTCGTTACTCTACGACTCAGAATACGCTTCAACTAGCAGCTTGAAACTGCCAGCGTTTTATAGATCATGGGAGGAAGGCCAAGAAGCTTCTGGATCAATCAGAGCTCATCTCATTCTCTTTTTGATGAATTGTTGAAGTTTTCAGCAATATCCATTTTATCGCTAAGATTTCAGATTAGTGACGTGGCATCCGTTCAGTACGTAACAGGCTGATGGTAAAATGGTCTTTCTTACGATGACTATATTCCTCTTGGGAAGCAACATTACAGGTTTGTAAAAATATTATATATGTCCTTGCAATATTATTTCTATTGTATCTGCCTATTGTTATATGTTGTTATAACTATTTATTTTCAATAATATGAAAGAAACCCGCTCTTTTTGCAGTAAAACATTTGAAAAAGAGTCTAATTTTAATATTTAAGACATTTAATCTCTATAAAAACGATTGTCATCTGTTAAAGTAAAGATTGAGGATGCGAAACATATGACATCTCAATTAATACTTGATTCATTACGATGAAACACTCTTGCACACACATCGATAGTTAAACATAAAGAAAAGGTAATATACTGTTATGGAAACGTTAGAAGAATGCTGAAAATTTAAAGAACAAGCTGTATAATGGTATTTTGATGCTTTATTTCATGAGAAATAAGAAGTTTTAACAATAAAAATAGAGCTGAGATATACATATGCATGCACATGCACAAACAATTCTTTAAAACATTCTGAAAACAAGCAAAAATTGCTAATTAAGAAACTGCAATACTATTCAGAGTTCTCAACTAAGCAGTTCACTCTGCGATCAACATTCCGAAAAGAGATTTACTGTTCATGCATAAGCTTCCCCTTTTATGATATCCTAATCAGTGATAAATTAAAATTAGTATACACTTGTAACATTTAAAGTATAGATTTTTTTTATTTATAAAGATAATTTTCTTGCCTTTCTTGAAAGCAAAGCATTGAATTTAGCTGAAGTCAACATTCATTGTTTTGAAGTTATCAATAAATATAAATTTATTGATAACTACAAACAGAATTTAATCTTGTGTTAAACAGTTTAAGGAATGAACTTTTGGGGTAATATTTACTAAGAAATTTAATCCTTAAATAATTGCAAGTTCCTTTTTTTTTTAAATCTGTTAAATTTAATATTATTTCAGCTAATGTATGGTATTTACTTAAAGTAAAACTTATTATTCTTTGTCAGATTATAAAAAAGGAAAATTTTATTGCTACATTTTATTATTTTGGTTTTCATACTTTTCTCTTTACGGCTATAGTCATTGAGAAAATACATTATCTCTGTGGTTTTATGAAACATTATATTATGCTTTAGAATGAAAATTTTAATTTTAAGGCAAATAAATGCTTAAAATCTACCTATTACTATTCATCTACTCTCCATTTAAGTTTAAAGCTGGATTTTTTTCGTCGTCAATTTTCAATCGATAGAGTCTATTATTTAAGTCTTCCTTATTACTACTTGTTCGATCGTTTAAGATAGAGTTTTGCTTCATTTTAATGGAAAACAGAAAATTCATATATCTTCAAATTTGGAAAATGAGGTAAATAATTTATTATTGAGCTCTTTATTACATTCATTACCACAATTGCGTTATAGGAAAAGCCGTTTTTCTACTTTAAAATGCTCGATTTCTCCGGTGATTCACTTTCCTTAAACTAAAATAAATTTTATTACCTTATTTTTTGAATTTTATGGGTTATTTGTCTTTTACAATTCGAAAGAGGTCATTCGGGTAATTTGTTTTTGAAGTAAATTACATTTTAAACTGATGTTGATGTCGTGTCCACTTTTTTACCACGGAAAGAGGGGTGCAGTAGCTTCTGAGGGTTTGCACCCCTGAGCACCCAAGGGCAGAAGTCTGACTTCTAGCTCATGAGGATGAAACAAACTCCCACACGCTTGCACAACCCCTTTTTACAGGGGGGCACATTCACACATCTCACAGATAGCACACAGAATAACAACCATGCCCAAACCGGGACTCGAACCCGGGACTTCCAGAACACGAGGAAGACGCGCTACCTCTGTGCGAGCAAGCCGGCACATTTTAAACTGAAAAAAATTAGCAAATTGTATATATGGTCAGTAGAAAAATTCTTGTAAATTATTAATCATGCAGAGTAATAATTACCAATCATTTTTGGTGACCGTCTGAGATATTAAATTATTTTTTAATTAATTAACTTATTCATAATTCTTCAAGTATTTTTAACTCTTTGCACTCCGATAGTGCCACTGACTCACCATTCAAGATTGTACATCATTTTGACGTTTTATTTACTTATTTTTCAAAATTAATTGCTAAAAACGTCTACATAATGGTTAAGAAATGTACATTAATCTTTTAAAGAAATTCAACTTAAAAGAATTATGTATTTTAATTTTTCATAGCAATATACAAATCTTTGCATTAGGTGAATAATTTTGCATCTAATTATGTTTCGGATTGCAAAGGGTTAAGTATCAATTTTCCATTGACACGTCCATATTGGTTTGATAATATTGTTACGTTTTTAGCGTAGCGGGTTCGGATTGAATGGACTTTATTTGAGGAAAGCACAAATTTATTTACAGCTATTTACAGGTATATACAGGATGACGTGAAAAAGTAAAACTTCAGAAAACACAATTCAGCAATAATCAGTCACTTACAGCGTAAATGCAAGTCTTACGCACAATAACCACGGTTTGCAAAACAGCTATAGTATAGCACAGCAACAGTCAATCACAGCGAGCTCAATAACACAGCGTTAACAGCAAACGCAAACACCGCTCACTAATAACAAGCGAAAACCCGCTCCAGCAAACCGCTTCTCTTCTCAAAGAGCGATCGAATCCAGGAAGAGGCAACCCGCCTCTTATATAGTCGGGCGAAAGCGTGACCGTGCTACGGCGGAAGCTCCGAGAGACCTCGGCGATAAGGGAGAAAAACCTCGGCGCAGCCAGACTTCTCTCGGGGTTACCAGAATATTCCTCCCGCCAAGCCAACTTGGCTGGCGCGGAGCGCCTTTGACGCGCCGCCAATGTTTTCACCTTTGGCGTGCGTTCCGCTCGCTTGTAACAATATTACACATGATATGCTTATTATATATTTGAACCTCTTTAATGGATATATATATTTATATATTACAACATCAAAGTGTTATCTATTTGCTTCATCTATTTTATAATTTTTTCGGTATGATATTTTCTTACTCATCGTCAAGTTACAAAGATATTCAATAGAAACATTCTTGCTTAGTTTTCAAACATGGAAGACAATCTAATAAAGAGTTGATGAAACAATGAAAATGGTTTGAATTTTAATACACAATGTATTCTGTTGCTGAAAATGAGATAAAAAGTATCTACTGATATTTTTTTTAATTCGGGTAAAATTTACTATTTTAGGAGAAAGAGAATTCTTTTTAACTTTTCAAATGAAATAGAAATTTTACAAGAAATAATTATTTTACGAGTTATTAGCGTAAATCTAGGAGATTTAAAATGCGGGGAATGTAATCTGCGATGAGACTTTTCTGCATGGCTTTTGAAGATCCTGCTTAGTTTTGAATGTTTGTAATGCTTTGCTTGTATGGAATAAGTTTGCATTTCAGAAGTTAATGATGTTTCATATGGCTTATTAAGAGACCTCTAATGGGGAATCAATAACTACTTCCTTCTTCCATATTTAACTTCTCCACTTAAACCTAAATAATTAAATCAGCCATTCATCCCACTTGTTTAAATAGATTATGAATCATTTGATTCAAACGTCGGTAGTTTACTCTTAAGGAATTGGCTGAATGAGTGCAGAGAATTTTAAGAACAAGATAGATAAGGGTGAACGATGCTTTATTTTGAAGGGCAACTTCAAAACGTTTGATGTTTCACGTCGTATCTTGATTGCCGTACCATCACGATGAATCAAACAAGATTTGATGCATCGTGCATTATCAGCACAACAATATTAAGGACGATCATTCTTTGAAGTGTGTAATAGTTCGTTTGAGAAAATGTATTTTGCAATTGTATGACTAGTCGAAAATTAAAGTCTCAATGAAACGATATAGTTAAAATGATATCGAAAGCAGTCATGCAACAGAAGAATGTGATTGTATTGGACTTTCTTTGAACAACCAATTTTAGTATGTATTGATCTGAAAATCTGAAAATAAAACTATTTTCAATCAGATCAAATTGTGAAAAACAATAATTTTTAAGAAAGTGAAAAGTGGATGATTAACTTTGTGAAGAATATATTGTGAAATAATACAGGAAGATGGAAAGCTAGAGTGCTTTGTAAAATAAATTACGGACAAACAGTTGTAAAGTTTTGAACTAGCAGTGGGCGTTGTCATATTATGCCTTGATGAACGGTGTCTCCCAACAATAAATATCAGTGCGTGAGTCTATCGTGGACTATTTTTAATCGAATAAGATATATTATATTTCCTATTCAATAAATATGGCCAACTATCAATAATAATTTTAATTTATTTATATTTTTGATATCTCATTCACTTTGCCATTTTGAGTTGTGATTTATTTTAACGCATTTTATATTATTGGTAAGAACACAGCAGTTTAAAAGGATACTAGAAAATTTTACTAAATTGTTGGCCAATTCATTGCCAGATTTCCTTGCCGGAGACAAAACGAAGTGGATGAATGTGAAATATTCAATATTAAAGTAAAATTTACATGGCGAAAAATATATTTGATGATGTTCTTAAACTGTTTACCTATGTTCATTATTTATTACACTATTCCTAAATAATCAGCGTTCACTTAAGTAGAATGGTGGACATGCGGGTTTGTTGTGTAAGTTTCTTAAAATTGTCCGGGATCCATTAAAATTTAAAAATTAAATATTATAATTATTTAATAATTATCCTAATTCTGCAAAAGTGATTAAAAATATCAAGAAAATTTAATTTAGATTGAAAATATAAAATAGGTGAGCAAGAGACTCTCTAAGTACGCGTTGTTTAACTTTCTGCTATGCCAGAAATGGATGTGACACAGAAAAAACACATAGAATGTTTGTTTTTTTCTTCAAAAATAGCCAATTAAAGCCAATAAAATTCTACAGGAAGCTCACAAAAACCGTGTCCTTCTCTATAATACAACTTGTAGATGTTCAAAATGTTTAAAGAAAGAAAACAATAGATATCAAAGGACGATAGACTTGGTGTTCCTGATGACCTCTCAAACAGAAATAAATATCAGATCGCTGTTGTTTCAATGACGGAAAAGTGTTCAATCACATCAAGAGCTGAATACTGAGATTGAACCTTTGTTTGGCTTACTGACAGAAACATTGTTGACAGAAAAATGCACACAACACAGAATGGACGGGGTGGATTCTGAGACGAAACATCATTATCAATTTCAAAAGTGTCCCTTTTTTCAATTCTAATTAATAGTTCACAATTTTCTTATATTAAGAAAGAAATTACTTTTTATTCAACCACTCAAATTCAAACACATTTTTTTAAAACCTGTAGTGAATGATTTTTGATGTTAACCCTTTACTGCATAAATTTATAAAGCGTTGAAAAAAATTGTTTCACGGTGGAAATAGCTTTATTGAATTATCAATAGGAGATATTAAAAGAAAAATAAGGAAAATGTTTTATATTTTGATTTTTTTTATGGAAGCACTGAGACAGAAGCCATTACAGTTGAGAAAATGAAAAATTATTTTCCGTCGAAAAAGACGAGCATATGGAATCCATGAAATATTTTTCTTTTGTCAAAAAGTTCTTACGTTTTACTCTGTTAACGTTTTTTGAAAATGAATCACTCGCACTTCAATTCTGCTTTTTCACCCACTTGCTTAAAAGTGAGGTTCTTTCGAAATCTCATAAAATCAGATACATTTTTTTATGTTTTATTATTGCTAAACATATATTTGATGGCTTAAAATAGTTTGTATTATTCTATAATACTTAATTTGGAAATAAAATTGAATCAAAACTGCAATATCAAACATGGGCCCTTATGCGGTAAAAGGTTAATACATATGTTTAAAATATTAATTCATGAATTGAATTTAATTAAATTAAAATTAATTAAATTTAATATGTTTTATTTTAATAGCTTTTGTTAATATTTTGTTAATATTATTTAAATTTAATAGCTTTTGTTAATATTTTTGTGAAATTTGAAATCAACAGGCAGTAGCTCAATCGGTAAAATACGAAGATTTCAGTATTTTTTACGAAAAGATGAAGAAGGCAAGTTTCAATTCTTGCGAAAATCAATAATTTTTTTGATAAATTATTTATATTAATTGTAATTCTTTAATAAAAAGTGACTAAAATAAAATTTTTCTTCCTTGACCGAAGTTGGAATTGATTTCATTTTTTTATATTACTTGTTTTATAGTCTTTTTAACTCTTAATTCATGTTCTGTTACACACAGAAGTGATTTTACTTTTGTACGAATTTTGTTTTTATTTATTTATTGAAGAAAATATGCCTTTTTTTTCATTGAAAATTGACTCCATAGGTTCCCTTTCTTTTTTATGTACTAAAAATTATTCTTAGGTATATACATTTTGAATAGATTTAAAATGTTGTAAGTATATCTCTAGTCTAGCTTTTGTTAAATATTGAGTTGGTGGATTAAGCTCAAAAACAGCAAACTCTTTAGCGTAAAAGAGAAAACAGAAGAAAATGTTTTAATTGGAAAGTATGAATGAACCACTTTAATTGAATTCTACATGATTAAATTTATTTTGCTTACAGTGAGATTAATTGAACCTTATTTAATTCCAGATAATTTATTTAATCCTTTCAATTTATTTGTTTCTAATTATCTAAATTTTTCCATTTAAGTACCTAATTTTGAAGAATTACGACAAAGAAGGTTTTATTTCTTACTGTTAAGACAATATAATTAAATTTAATCCGTTAAATAAAAAGCATTATAATTAAATTTAATCAATTAAGAATGAATATTCTCGAAAAGAACTTGGAACAAGACATTTCATGGACGAACGGAATCAAATATACATTATATTTAATACAATACAATAGTAAATTAAATAAATATTTTACACAAAACAAATTAGAGCAGCTCTCATCGAAAACTAGATAAATTTATAACATTCAATTAACCTCCTTAATTAATCTATCTTCATTCTATGTTTATTATTTCAAATTAAAATTTTAATATAGATTCTTACGCTTTTTACATAATTTTTCCTATTGTCTATTTCTAATAGTTAATGTTTCGGTTACGATGGTCACTCTGCGAAATTATCTCCGAATCATGCTCAGAATTATAGAAATCAATTCGGGATTACATTTGTAAGATATTAATAGTAAGGTTTTAGTATTAGGAATGAATAGTTCCTTCTTACAAGTTTAGTCTGATAATGTGAGCTTGCAACATTTTGAAATATGACTTCGGGTATCATCAGTAGTCTTGCCTTCCTAGGATGTGACAGAGAAGAGGCATTGCTTCAGTTCGCATATTACCATTGCGGCTTGGTGATAAGGTTTCGGCTCCGTTTTGGAAGGTTCCTGGTTCGATATCAGATTACAACGAAGAACCTCTGTCGACAGGTTTAATACACTTTAAATCAGTAAAAGGGAAATTCTGTTCCAATGGGTGATGTGTAAAATTGGATTGAGGAATCATTTAGTTTAGGTATCATTCTCATTCTCTGAGTGTAATTCAGAATTATGAAATCCTTATCAATCCCTTGATAGATTAAGTTCAAAATTTATGTGGATATGATATGATTTAATACATCAGTTTACTTGGATTAGCTTAATTTTTTTATTTATTCATTAACAAATGATGATTATGAAGTTTTTTACAAGTGAGGAAGAAAGAATGTATATTATATGAAGATGGACAGTTGATGTTCAAATTATCTTTCCCACCTACGCGTGGTACATTAGGTATTTGCAGATGAATTCTTCTGCAAAAGAATTCCAGTTTCGGTCTTTTTCAGAGGATCGAGTTCCGGTTCCACCCTTCTCGGCTGATGTCTCTCTCTTCTTAACTCTGAATTCTGCTCTTTGGCTGTTGCCTATCATCGGAAGAATGCAGAGCACCTTCTAGTGGAAATTATTTACTATATTGATGCGAATCCGCCCTTTAAATTAATTGGTAAGCAATAAATAAATTTGTTAGAAAAATTAATAAATTTTTTAAATTTAATTCTTTTTGTTTTTTAGTTATTTTGTGTTCTCTTGTTCTCAGATAGTCTATTAAACAGTATTTCTATATAAATAAAAGTTTCCTTCAAAATTTCATCACTAGTTTAAAGCGGTTTTGAGCTAGTTTGTTGATAAGCAGACACATATGTTTTTTGAACTCCGGGAGACTAAAATGCACAGATTAGTTCAATACCTCATCTTTAAATAGTTTGACGAATACAGTATTTTTCCTTAAATTATTTTCTTGACGATATACAGTTCAAATAATGGAAATATGAGCAAGAAATAAGAAATATAAGTATTTCCTTTAGGTTTAGAGAGTATTTAAGAAAGATTTCTCATAAATTCCTGCATGCTGTTTAAGTTTTAACATTGAAGCGATGATGAACCCGTACGGATAACTCATTATCAACTTTCTTAAAAACTTTGGCCTAGAACTTCTAATGGACACCTACAATTAACTTCATTTCTAACAGGTAATTTGGGAAACTATCTCAAGTATCGAAAGCGCCAATTTAAGCCAAAGTTGATGGATGATTTTGATCGTCAAAATATAGGTCAGCATACTCGATTGTTGGTGATCCAATTTACCATTAAAAAAAGTTAAGCTACTTCTAGTAACGAATTGAGGTATTTAGATGTAGCAGCCATTACAAGCTGTGAAATGCCACTTAAAATAAACTAATAAATTTAATCATATTTTTATATTTTTTCACGATTTATTTTATTCTTTTTTTTATTTTAACATGTTAAAATTATTGTGTTTCTATGAAATGTAATTATTGTGAAGCAAACGTTTTATGTTTTTAAATTTTCCTTCTTTAAAATAATTTAAAATGTGTTAAGCATTTGAGATACTTTATTTTATATTATATTTTAAATGCTAAATGTATGTGCTAAATATTATCCTTTTTATTTTGTAGTTGTAATTTAGCTATGTTAGAACCGACGGATAAGCAGAATTTCCTTAAAAGAATTACATTCAAAACCTGATTGAAAAATTCTAATATATTAATGTTTAAAATCTGATTTATAAACAATACAGGAAATTTCCTCCATCTATCTCAATGCTGTTGGAATTATCGCGCTCCGAAACAGAGAGATATAATCCTTACATTTTGGGTGGTTTTTTTACCTCAAGCAGATTTTGATAATCGCCAAAATATAGAATTCGATTTTTTTGCAGGATTGCAATACTTTCTTTCATTGTACTTCATATACTAAAAAATAAATAAACAAATAAATGACTGTTAATGAGTAATAATTCTTCTCAGAATCCAAATTTCAATAATACTTTTTGCCATAATATTTATTCCATGCAGTTTGTTATAAAATGATAATTCGTAATATTTATTTTATGAAATGGGCATGAATCTAAATCAAAATATAATCTTTTGAAAAATGCTGCAGAATATTTAATTTTATTCTTTCTACCAAACTTAAATTAAGGATAATTCAAAATTTTTGAAAAAAAATCAAATCCTGTATTTGGAAAGAATTATCAAAAAAACTGAAATTAATGTTTAGATGATGACATACATTGGATCATTATGAACCAAATTTTTCCATTTAGAATTTACATGTAAGATTATAGTTTTATTAACCTGATCATTAAATAACAATTCTCTTTAGTTTAATGGTAGCCTGATTTGTAATTATAAGTCAAAACTTTTCCCCCAATGGGTTTGTGGATAAGTTACAATTTCAGAAACTGGGGGCTCTAGTCTCAACATTCGCTTATTTCTAGTTTGTCAGAGACAATTACAGAAAGAATGGCAATTTAAGTATCTTCGTCGTCGGCTGTTTGTATTTAAAAATCAAAAGGTCCTCTCATTGCTCAAAACGGGTAGTAAACATACCTAAACTAAGTAGCCCCAACTTTTCTTGTTATTTGAAATGAATTCTCGCTTCTTGCACATAAAAAAAAGAAGAGAATAATTGAAATTACACATAAAATATATGTAATAAACGTATTATAATTTATTATTTTAGTCCAATAACCGATTCTCGAAGGATCATGAGTCATAGTCTCATGATCCTCTCTTTACTTTTATTAACTTTCCCTTAATAAATGATAGACAGATTTATTGTTTAAGAATCAGAAAATTTAAGAAAAATAATTTAATATGATAAATTCGAATGCAATAGCTATCCTTTAATTACAATTATTATCTATCGAAAGGATATATCAAAAATATTGTTGATGTACGTAAAGCAAAACTCAAACAATAGCAGTCTAATATTTTATTTATACTTATTACTACAAAAATGGTTTTTCATTCTAACTGAGATTTTCTTTTTCTTTTTTAAGAGTTATTGATTTCAGAACTAAATAAGATTGATACTGCGTGTTTGGAACACGCAAATAAAAGTATGGGCGGAGAGGCTGTCGGAAAAAATCTGTATATTTTTATGCTTTAGCTTTCAACGAAGCGAAGGAAAACCTTTTCTGTGCTCCTAACAAATGCATGAAACAAAGTAATTATTGTTTCAAAGAATTTTGCGTTTAGTAAGAAAAGTCCACACGCATATTTACTTTAAGTGAAAGCGAAAAGAATCGAGGAATGGAAAAACAAAGCAAAAAAAAAACTTTTTGGAGAAAAGAGTGAGCAAAGTAAATAAAAAAATATTTTTGAGGAAGAAAGTAGAGAATACACCACAATTAATTTATTTTCTTTTAGAAAATTACTTGCGAGTGGAAAAGGGAAAGGATATTGTGTGTTATGTAGTTATGTAGCAACGTAATAAAACAAATCAGGTTTTTTTAAATATTCTTATAATCAATAATAATATTTTGGGAAATCTTTTGAAATATATGTATTTTTATCGAATCATACTTGGATTGAAAAGGCAACATTTTTTGAACAAAAAGATAAATAACTGTGCAATGAATTTAATGAGAATTCAGAGCAGAAAAAGGAATAAATATACAGTGTAACGTTAGGTTTCGTTTTTTATTAAATTCTATTTAATATTTGCATACATAAATATTTGTATATATGATGAAACATTGCTAATATGTAAATGAAAAATAAATAATATGTGACACTAACACAATCAATAAAGAATATGTTTGCATACAATCAATGAATATTATGTTTGCTATTATGTAACATTAATACAATAAATTATTATTTATTACAAGAAGTTCTTAGAATTATTTGTGTTTGCTTTCAAATAAAGTAATTATGCATAACTTAAAGTTCATGATTTTCCCAAGAAAATATTTTGTTCTAGTTCAATAAAAGTTTACAATACATAAAAATTGTTATAATTTTTTTAAAAAGGCAATTTTAAAATTTGATATATTTAAAAACAGCTTCTTTTTTAAATTTTAGTATAGCGAGGAAAAAAATAGTTTTGTGGAATAACGGATAAATTAAAAAATTTCAATTGATTTTTAATTAATGAAAAATCTTCCTAAATTTTCACAACTTAGTATATATCTTCAAAAAATATATATTTCAAATTCAGCAGGTCTAGGTCGCACGGTCTGTACTATAACTTGTCGAAAGGTACATACTCACATTCTTCCTTATTATTTAAAGGGATAAGATATTTTCGTACAAAATCTCTTTTTCGTATCTTGCAGTCCTATTTCAAACAGATGTACGTTTCAAATTCATAAGCTGTTGAAGGCAGCAAATGGTATTTATTACTCATTTTGACGGTTTAGTTTATAGTACACCATATTTTTCTGATTCGACAGAATACAAAGGTATGTAATCACTGCTTTTGAATCTTTAAAATAAACGCACATTGCGTTTTTCCATAAAGAATTTCTATCTATTTGATTGAATAGGAAAATTCTATCTTATTTTATCTGAAACTAAATATGTTTGCTACACAAACACAATATCATGCTAATTCGAGATTGGGTGCATAGAACGACATTTTCAAAAGTACTGTTTTAACAATAAACAGACATAATGATTAAAACTGTGAACTCACTGTATTTGTTTCTTTCTTCGCCTTTAAGTGAAGGAAGTAAGAATTATGAACTAATTTTTTCCCACTTTGTGCAAAAAGAAAATTAATTATAATCTTCAAAAGTTCGTCAAGCTCGAGACTTTAACTGATCTATAAGATTCAGACATCCTCAAGTTTGAAAAATAATTTTTAAAATTATACTTATGTAAGAATACATAACCGATGATATTTGGGAAAGGTCCCGTGTCATACATTGAGTACTGCTTGACCATTCCGCCTTGAGGTGCAAGAATGAAATTTGAATGACAGGACAGCAACGACTACTTTAAAGAGAATAAAGGTTAAGTCCTCACTGGCTACGGCACAATACTTCCCGTTTCATCATTGGTAGGAGATAGCCTCCTCACTATTTATACCACCCAAGTGGCGAGAACAAAATTCATTTTATTTTATTAAACCTTCACTGTGTAGTTATGTAAGAAAAAAGAAAGCACTGTACAGCACTGCCTAAGAAGCAGTGCTATAAGAAAAAAAAAAAACGAATGACCGTTAGAACGTTAAAAGTTCACAATAAATGTTTCATACCATGAGAAAATAAAATAAAAATCATGTGGAGAAAGAACTGACAGAAATTATATTTTTTTCTTTGTAAATCTTTATTTTACTTTATCGTTTTTGAATCAATAAAATTTGATTATGATATTATTTTATTAGAGTGTTAGCCTTTACTGCATACATGGCGTTTACTGTAATCGTGATATAAGCGTAATTTCGAAATTTTTAAATGTAAACAGACGCTTGAGATTAGAAATATTTTTTTAAATAATTTAAAACGTTATATTTCAATTTTTTTAAACCCCAAAATGTATTTTGATAAAATTAATGCATATTTTGTTTCGTATAGTCCTGCAGTTCTGTTTATCAAAGATATAGTAAAATAATGTTGGCAAATAAAACATTTAACTTACACTTAATCTTGATATTGAATTGGACTTAGGTTACTCATATACACAATAATTACACTTTTAGAATCAAGTAATATAAAATACAGGGTAAATAAAGCTTAGATGGATTTCAAAATTATGGTAAACAAAAGTTAAAATGCATAAACACAAAATTTTAATTATTTATTCAAAAATTTCTATGATTAATAATAATGTGAAATATTACAATTGCTCATAATATATTAAAATGATGCTCAATCTCATGCTATGCATTAGGAGAGTATTTTAGGAACTAAGGATTCAATACACTGCTTCAAACTCTGCAAGCTATTGCAACGCACATTATGCATGTAATTGTTCCCTTATCCTCATGGAAAACAAAATCTCAGGAACAATATTAAAAATTATATATTTTGAGGACTAAACGAAATTTTCTCGTTAAATCATCTTTAAACCACGCACAGTGCCATCTATCGGATTATGAAAAATAACATTGTTGTGAAATAAAATTTTATAAGAAAGATGTTAGTTATATGCTCCATTTTATAAATGGCATTTAATCTTACTTATTACTTTAAAAGTCTTTGTAATACGTTTAAGAATTATCGAATGAACTATAATTCTTCATGTTCCATCTGGAGTTATACACTTACTATTAACAGTTTAGAAAGTAGCAGTCAAACCTCGTTTTGATTGGAGAACCTATACAGCAAGAATAATTTAATTAATTCCAATGGCGATTAAATTATGGTTATAAAGGAAATTGTTAGTCTATCTATAAAATAGATTATACTAATTTATCTATTTCCTACTTATTTATCGATACAATCACGGGAAAATTGCAACAAAGTGCGTTTTCGACCTCAGGTTGAGCCCCAGACGAAGTCGAATTCTTTCGCTTATGCAAGAGACAAAGGCATTGCGTCAAACAAGTCCGTCATTCCAAATGCAGAAAAGAACTAATCCCCCTGCTGACGGTTCTTAATGAGCCTCTCTTGCCGCAATTGGATAAGGAATAGTCAACAAGTAGTCGGTTGCCACGGCAACGGACCTGACAATTGTCATTAGAGCCACCAACCCTTAATGGCGTCTGAAGTTGCGATCTGGCAACAGGCGAAGTTTCGGGAGGGTGTATCAAAAAGTACCTGAAGGAATGCATTTTGCTGAGAAGTCGTTTTTTGAAAATACATTCTATCATGGTTTGGTTGATTCAAATCCTTGTGTGCATATAAAAAATATGTGTTCCTATGGTATGATTATCATAGTGTAATATAATATATTTCAGAAACACTTTGTTAGGACAAAAATACTTTAGAATTTGTAAAAAATTGTATTTTAAGCAAATTAAATTGTAAATTATTCAAAAAAGATCTTTTTGTAAACTAAGTAGCAGCTTAAATAATATACGTTGCATTACTAAATTTATTCACATTTAATGTCATTTAATGATTGAAAACTAAAATATGAATTAGTAAAAAATTGAATTCCTTTGGTACGATTATTGTATTGTAATATATTTTAGAAACACTCTTAGGGTACAAATACTTTAGAAATTCCAAAACATTGCATTTTAAGAAAATTGGATTTAATTTTATTCAAATTTTTTTTTGTAAACTAAGCAACAGTTTAAATGATAAACAATATATTACTAAACTTAATTAAAAATAAATTTATTTTAATGTCATTGAAAGATTGAAAACTAAAATACGAATGAAAAAAATTGTGTTTATTTGGTACAATTATTATATTGTATTGTAATATAATATAATTCAGAAACTCTAGCAAAGAACGAAATATATTTTAAAATTTAGATTTTGCTCCAAAATCTGTATTTTATTCCTATTTGATTTTATTTTATTTAAAAGAAGCAACAGCTGAAACAATATCCAGAATAGTACTAAATTTAATATTTTATGTCATTGATAGTTTATTTCATTTGTAAAAGAAAGTTATCTTCTATAATATTTAAGAAAATGAGTAATGAATTAACTATTAATTTAATTAATTTTGAGTAGTTTAAAATAATTAATTGTTAAGGGTTTTTAAGCTAAATTTGATAACTGAATTAAAGCCTCATTGTTTTGAGCGTTGTAAGAGAAAACAACTTTTTCTGTATAGAGAAATGTGTAAATCAAACAATATAGAAGAATTGAGTGTTTGAAAGGACTGCGACCAAAATAAGAAATCTCGATTTACTTGTTTTTATGGCAATAGCAAAATAATTTCGACATTATTTGTTGATAACTTCTTGAAAGAGAATTTGGTTAGAAAAGTTTGGCTATTAATTATTTTCGAAATCAAGTTCAGGAAATAATATTTTGGAAATTTAAATTCAACAAAAGTTTATAAGATAAGATTAACGATGTCTTTTCAAGAAAAAAAACCGCTTATTTTCATTGCCAAAAGCGAAACTAACCTCTTTCCCTATAGACTTTTTTTCATTCTCGGATTCGGAAATCCTCCGAGCTAATACGCATGCGTCAGGAAACGTTTATTTCATAAAAAAGGGATGAAAGAAAATGTATACAATAGAAAGTAGAGTGAATTCAGACCATTCATGGAATTATGAAGGGTAATAATAGCTCATGTTCTCTGCTTACCATCATTAAGAACATCAACTTAACGAAGTGGAATTGACGAAAAGTGGAATCCTAAAACGAAAGATATTTTTACATTTTATAAATATAAATTAGGTTTAATGAAAGTAAAACGTATTCAATCAAATTCAAAACTTTTCACATGTTTATTTATTTTCATAAATTAAATTCATTTGTAAATTATATACTTAATCTCATAATTTCATTTAGATTAAACATTCTATTTCAGTTATACTTTTTGTTCATTTTTTACGTACCAAACTGGTATATTAAAAGCCAATGAATCTCACATAGTATAATTATACCTTCTCTTGACAAAATTCATTTACTCATGCCTTTTCACAAATTGAATTAAGATGTTTTAAATATTTTTCTGACTTAAAAATATTCTTTTTAAAGATATTTAGTTGGAGAAATGTTGTTATCTACAAATCAATTATCACAAAAGGCCCGAAACCGTGTTAGATGTTTTCGAAGTGTATTAATATTCGAGAATTTCGGAAGAAACTCAATCATTGTGATGCTAATATAAATAAATAGATGCATTTATGGAGATAGTATTATTGCTTTAGAAAACCGAATTATGCGTAATTATTTGGAAGGAACCGATGTATTGCAAACCGTCTTGGTGTAAACGTGGGAAGTAAGATGATTGTCACTTCTAAAGCCTTTTCGTAAATTTCATTTGCAGAGTTGCGAATGGCTCACTTGTGTGGAAAGCATTTGATCTCAGAATTTGCGCTCCTAATGGAATATTATCGTTTCATGACTTTGCATTTGAATGGATTATCTAGTGTATTCTTTGCAAGATTGTAGCACTGAATGGAAGGAGGAAATTGACTTTCAATACACAGGATGCCTAATCTAATAAATATCGGAAGGCATAAATCGTGTTATTTTGGATTTAGTTTCGATATTTACATTCAGAATGCATTCCAGAATTTCTGATTTTATCACATTGGGAATTGGTACTGCAATGAGGGAAATATTGTGAATATTGACCAAAAATTTATTTTATCCAAGACTGCAGTAAACACGTATCATGTATAAAAATAGATTCGAAGATATGTTTACTAGAGTACAATGTGTAATATGGCTGTCTATAATGAACCACAATTATGATTAACATTTAAAAACGAAAATATAAAAACTTTGAATAAATTAAAAAAAGAGCATTACTTCGAAAATATTTTTTTTCAGAGAAATTTCATTTTAAACAGATTGCCAAAATTTTCCGCCTCATTAAATCGAAAATAAAGAAAAGCTCATCCGTTCAGTTCGAAGCATATGCACTATAATATATTTAAGACTTGATTCATATAACGAAATAGCAAAATTACTTTACAATCGAACATTGTTGCATCTTGGGCATATTGATTCTGATATAACGTAACTTAAAAAAATAGAGTTAAAAAATTAGGTAGTGATCAATTTAAAAGTTGATATTTATTTTTGTTCTGTCACACAAAACCTATTTAAATTTCCAAGCTAAATATTGTTTCTTTCCTGCAGGATATTAAACAAACGTTGAATGCTGTGACCTAATCATATTTAAAAGTAACATTAAAAATTTAATAAAATTGAATTTAAAAAATAAAAGAAAATAATTATTTTACTATGAAAATCCTATTTTTTACTTTCTCACATGCGAAGTATATAGAATCTATAGCAGCTGTCGAAATATTTGTAATTGTGATTTTTATGAACTTCACATTTTAAATATGACAGATTTTCAAATATATATTTTTGAAATTAAATCTGTCTGTGACAAAGATGATACAAAAATATTTTAATCTAGATGGATGATATTTAGTATAAGATCTTCAAATCATTTCTGTAGATTTTCATAACATTTTGAGTGAAATCCATTCAGAAGTATGTCTTTCCGGCTATTCGAATATAAGTGAAAATGATATCTACAAAACAAAGATAGATAAAATTTGGTTCAGAGTTTTAACATGTATAGACACTTATCGAATTTGGAACTGGATCTCTTAAGGGGTGACTTTCTAATGACCTATATGAAAACAACCGCAATAGCTTAAAAACGCAGAATTTCAAATATATCAAATTTTATTTGTGATTTCGTATCTAAAATGGTAGTTGTGTGTCATGTTTTGGTTTCATTTGATTTGAAAAAATACATCTCCAGCACAAACTTGGTTTTCGGGTACTATTTAGAGCCAGCCAATGATTAATCGCCAAACACAAGGACCAAGCAATAAATATGCTAAATCCAGGGAAAAGATTGATATTACGTAGCTATTCTTCACCAATGCCATACAAGCTGTTCTCTATCTTAGCTAATGTGTTGTTTTTGGTGTGTCTTATGGCACTTGCTATGGACAAGCTCGCTGAGGTACTCAGCGTTTTAAGCCTAATCAGCGTCTCTTTGTTTTTTTGTGGTAGCACCAAATGGGGACAAAAGTACGACGTGCTCTACTCACTCATCACATTCGCTTGCACAGCGCCTTTTTATAGGAGGGGGGTACATTCACACACCTTATAGAGAGAGCACAGAAGAACAACCATGCACCAACCGGGACAGCCAGATCACGGAGAAGATGCGCCACCCCTATGCCAGGACGCCGACTTAGTCAAAGTTAAAAATGTAATATGGGTTTGAGAGGGATAATATCTTTACTATAATCGGAAAGTTTTGAGGAGACCATCATTTGTGTGAATTTCAAAACTAGGTAATAGAAGGTTTTTTGCAATGAGATACTGATGAATTATTCATAAATAGGTTAATAATCTATTAATCGTCATTTTAATGTAAAAATGAGTCTTTAAACCCCTTTTTTTATCGAACACCAGCAAACAAAGAAGAAATTAATTGTAAATTACAGTAGCTCTTAATCCAACAGTTTGTAATGTGTTTTGAACAATTTTTACTTTCTCGTATGGGAAGTTTAAAGAAAGTATTGAAATTGTCAAGAAATTCGAATTCTAGATTTTAAGGAATCTTCAAGTTTTAGACCACCCTCAGCTCGAAAAATACATTTGTGGAAAATGTCTGCCTGTCTTTGACAGTGATGATTCAAAATCATTTTGAGCTGAGCAGATGGACTTTAGTATACGATCTTTACATCAAATTCATAGATTTCTATCAAAGTTTGAGCAAAATCCATTCAGAGGATGTTTATCTATCTGGGAATCCGAATATAAGTTAGCACGATAATTTTTTCAATGAAGCCAGCTAGTGAAGTGAAATTTGGCACACAGGTTTGGTGTTCTTACGGTAGACATCTAACAAAGTGTTAATTGTTAATTGGCTGTTATTAATAGTTAATTAACAAGAGGTTAACTGTCAATTGAATGTTACCAACTGTTAATTAACAAGATGTTAACCGTTATTTGACTGAAAAAACCTGTTAATTAGCAAAATATTAACTGTTGATTAACTATAATTAACTGTTAATTAGCAAAATATTAACTGTTGATTAACTATAATTAAGTGTTAATTAACAAGATTTTAACTGTTAATCAATCTCTTCTTTTATTGATATGTGAAGGCGATAACTTAAAAACACAATGACTTAAGTTAATCAAATTTATTATGTGCTTTTGTAGTTACGAGCTTAGATTTTTATCAAATTTTTGTCAATCAGTGGGCAAAACATGTTACATACAGAAATTCCATTTTCAAATATTATTATCTGTATACTAAGAATTAATCTTTAAAGCACTTGACAAGGATCATATGATAGATTCAGTAAAAATGCTTAATTATTTCTAAATGTTAATATTTCCTAACGGCTGCACACAAATACCATACAATGAGTTTTTGAGATAACACTTTTATTAGACAGAATGCGAAAAAGTTTTTAGAATATCACTTTGCAAAATTGTTTCATCACACGTTACAAATTTTAATGACAGATTCGGCTTTTTAAATAAGTAAATTTAATGTATTGACTGATAAAAATAAATAATATTAAGTGTGATTTTGTGGCTGAATAGTTTTGATTGAGGATATGCATCTTTTTCCGTACTGTTAACCTTTGTTCATTTTTAATATTGTCTTTAGCATTATGTATTTATTTTCAGCATTTGTTTCATAATATTGGTTCTATCTGAACAACAATAAACGCATTTTTGTAGTTCAAGTATATAACTATCTTTGTCTCTTATAGTTTTTATTTGTCAATAGAAATAATTTTCCTCTTTCTACTATAGCTTTTGATTCTCGTACTATTTCCATTTCCTAAAAGAAGACTCTTTAGAATAAGAATGTCAAGAGAGATTAACACATCTTTTTCATTGATAAAAGTAAATAGTACTATGAGTTAAGTCTTGAGGGAGAACTATGTACTTGGTGCTTTATTTTGTTGTATATATTATCGTTATCAAAGCGATGCAGATTATTTTTACATTTTAATCGCTTTCGCATGTAGTATGAAATTTCTTTTTATTAAATGCATAAACATAATCATTTAATTAGGATGATCTATAATTTTTGAATTGTTTCTCATCCTCTCTAAATGCTTCAAGAAAATTGAAAAATTATTATCTAGCAAAATGAAAACTGTTCTAATTTTCATTTTAAAATTTTATTGTTGTCGTTTTTCTTATTTTTTTAAAGCAACTTAGAATGCCTGGCTATATATTTAATTCATAATAAAATGCAGTGGATGGATGAAAATATTATGTATAATTTCGAAACAATCCTCATAATAATAAAAAAATAATTTAAAGGAAATACACAATTCAGACTTTAGTTAACTGAGAGTTAATTCATCATAATTAAAGAACATATTTATACTTGGTGTGTTCAAAACATCTGGATGACTTTCATATGTATAATTTACCCAATGGGTTGTTTTAATTACACTCAATGCACAGTAGCCCAAATTTTAAAATTTAATCAATATTTTTTAGGTGATTTTTCTTAAGCAATCACAAGAAGTATCCTTTGTGATTATGGAGCAAAATTGATATATTAATGAAAAACTGTTGTCCTAATGAAATTTTTATTTAAATGCCTAATATTTTAAGAAATTATCGTTTCAACGTTTTAAAACTGAAATTGAAATATTCTTGCATCTAACATTCTAATTTATTTATTTATTTCAAATTTTTAATGAAATAAATAGAATATTGCGTTTTAAGTGAAAACAAGAATCGTTAAAATATATTTTTATTGATTCGTAATTGATTGTCTTTCTTGTAAGTTCAAAGATTTTCTTTGTTTCTCCACGTCTGTCTTTAAAATCCACAGGTTAAGAAAACATTTTTTTGATTATCACCAGACAGATAAAAAGATAGAACCATAAAAAAGGGGGAAAAGATATAGAGAAGAGAAAAAAAAAGGTACTTACGTATAAGACCGTCGATCCGCCAACATCGCCAAATTTCATTTTGGTGGCCAAAATACTTTAATGCTTTTGAATACATGGGAAACCAATTTTGGAGCGTAGGCGATCTATTGGCGACCATTTTTTCATTTGACGAAAATTATCGACGGCTTAAAACGTAAGTACTAAAAAAAATCTTATTTTTTGCTTTTAAAAGTCTTATTTACTATTCTAATTTATGCTGTTGTGATTTCAATTTCGCAGATCATATATTTAAGCAAGTAAGAGGGGTTTCTTCTTGATATTCACGTATTGATCACAAATATGACAAGTTCTTAATGTAGGCTCTTCGAATAAGGAATTGATTAAATTATTACCTCTTCCTAATGACTAATAGGATAGTAAAGTTTTGGAAGCCCAAACTTACGGGATTTTTTTTAAAAAGACATTTATTTATATGTGCATCATATGTCAACATAAAATATATAAAAAATAAACTCATTTTGGGTTTTTCATAACTAAATTACATAAAAGAGGATTCAAGTTCACTCCGTTAAAATTAATCATTCTATCATCATATTTACGGATCACTGTTTTTTTTTCACCAATTAGAAATAGTCCCATGATTCCTGAGTACAGCTGGCGGTTTTAGAGTGTCATATATGGAATGACAGAGTTTGAAAATATCTAAAATGTCTACCTGTGTAGTATAAAGCTCGTATCAAATTTAACATCTGTAACTTATCACATTTTTCAATTCCTACTATTAGTTCAAACTCTCCCTATATATTTCTTGTTCAAATTTTCTATCGCTAATAAAACAGTTTTTATTCACCCCTCCAGTTCAAATGCATCTTTTAGAACTCGTACTGATTGACACTTGATGTTAATACAGTTTTTTCAAATATTAATTCAATAAAAATTAAATTAAGAAAGTTTATACTATTTTATAAATAAGTAGTTCGATTTTGAACGTACAGTTGGGACCACGGAAATTCTACTGTCGGAATTGATTTTCAAATTTTTTAAATATTATTTCTTAGTTATGTTTACACCAACATGAATATATAAACTGATAAACTGACAGTTTAACTTTTTGCACCTAGATGTTTTCTCGCTGGCACTATTCAAAACGCAATGTCATTTTGAGGATTTATTTACATACTTTTTTTAAATTTTGTGGTTGAAGGATCTAGATAATATTTTTTGTTAATTCAACTTAAA
>JAOUZG010049462.1:2391425-2407244 GCA_026289955.1 Argiope argentata
ATATATATATATATATATATATATATATATATATTGGAGCAATAAACCATTTCTAGTGTATGTGAATAGTTATGCATCGAATTACTTCCGAATACCAAGGACTAATACATTTATTCATATTTCTGGTGATAATACATTATATAAATTTCACCCATATAGTAAATATTGTTTTAAGTTATCTAATTTACATGTATAACGTATAGACAGAATATGAACTTATTCCTTAGTATTTTGTCCGAAATAAAACGGAAATCATGAAATATGGTGATTGGATCGTCTGACAAGCTTCATTTATCGAACTCAATGCCTTTTAGAATCCTCTTCTTAACAGATGCGACTACAGTAGAAATTTAAGTTAATGCGTTTTTGAATCATCTCATTTACAGGCATGCAAAAGTACAGATCAGTACAACATCAGCATTTCTTTTGTATTTTTTTTTTTTTTTTTGTATTTTGAGCGTTTTTTGTATTGACCTCCGGCAGGTTTGATACAAAATGTTTTAAGGTTCAGCATTTTAGATGCTAACTTCTTTAATCAAATTTTGTATACACTTTTTAATATTTTGTAATAAATTGTTGACCCTTATATGGACAAAGAAACACACACTCCCCTTTAACGAATTTCTCCCATAAATTTTGAATTAAAAATTATAAATTTAGTGTAAAGACCGCATAACTAATTTTTCACAAATGCTGAAGTACGTTTTTGATTTTTCCTTTGCACAAGCAGACATACACCTAAAAAAGTGTTTTCGGACTCGGGGAGATTTATCTCAATCTCAATGTCATATTTATCCATAGAATACTTTGTCTTTGTAGGAACAAAACACTTCCTACATTATTTACAGTTAGTGGTTCTCACACGCGTGGTCGAGCACGAATCTTACTGAAATAATGATCTCCGAGTCTATTAAAAGACCAAATTGCGGGCTTTCAATAATCAGGTGGCTTGACTTTAAGACTGTACATCTCACTTCTTGTTATCTATGACACATTGTTTTCAAAAGTGCAGAGAGCACACTTCTTAGATTGATCAGAAGATGGATCGGAATGAATTTTCATTTGATGCATGAAAAGGAAATAAAAGTGTTCCATCAACGTTTGTCATCGACGAAATGTTATAAATAAATCTTCTCTAATTACCAAAATGCTGGAAAACCAGATTCTTTTAATACTTAAAACTGATAGGGAAATAGGAAAGTTTGCTTGTGTAATAAAATAACTCTCATGGTTATGAGAAAAGAAATTTATTAAAATGAATATTTATATAAAAAACAAATTCAAAAAAAAAAATCCTTAATTTATCGTTTGCGTTTTTTTCCAAAAATTGTTAAGTTGAGTTGTTTAAATCAATTCGCATCCGTGAAGGAGAGAGTGACTCAAGTCTCCGATATGAAACAAAATAAAATGTAAATGTTTTAAGTTTGATCCATGTCTTCCTTAAATCAGAGATTTTTGTGTAAATTATATTTATATCACGAAATATACTCAAAGAAAGATCATTTCAAATATATTTTTTTAACTTTCAGTATTTTAAAATATAGAAGAAGTATTTGCTATCAATAAATTGAAAAAATTAATTTTTATTTTTCTATGTCTGAAAGTAGAGTAAATATAAAAATACAAAAAATATACTGAATGATTATTGGCATTTTTTTATTTAAAAAATATTGTTACAGGCCGGTGAGCGCCGCGGAAGTGCACCAAAGTTGGTGAAGTTTGACGAGGAGCTTCGCGACAACCAGGTTGGTTTGGCAAAAGAAATAGTCTGGTAGCCACTGGATTGTTCATGTAGCTCCGCGTGCTTTTGGGCTCTCGCTCGGATATATAAGGGACAGGTTACCGCAGTTTCGGCAGATATCCTCTCGGAGCAATAGTGCCTAGTCGTAGCGAGCGGATTACTTATTATGCTTGTTATTAATGAGCTGTGTTTGCGTTTGCCGTTAACGTTGTGATTTACTGTTTACTGTGCTATACGATAGCTGTTTTGCAGTCTGAGTTTATTGAGCGTAAGGCTTGTATTTACGCTGGTAGTGACTGTTAACTGCTGGATTGTTTTTATCTGAAATTTTCCTTTCTCAAGTCATCCTGTAAATACCTGTAAATAACTGCAAATAAGCTTGTTTGACATGTCCTCAAGTAAAGTCCATTCGATCCGACCCCGCTACGCTAAAAACGTAACAATATATCACATTTTATTAATGCATTTAAATATATATAATAATTATTTGAAATAATCTTCAAAACTATCAAACTAATGATGAATAATTCATTAAAATAAGAAAATTATATGAAAATGAATTTAGTAACACGAAAAAGTTATTTTTTAAGCTTTGAAAACTTGCAAAAAGGGTTTAAAGTGATAATTTATGTTTCATACAAGTTCTGAAGGAAAATCATTAAAATTTATATTAAGTTGCAATAAATTTAAATATTATTAGACATTGAATATTCTTAGTGAGAATCTACTATCCAAGAAATAATTACAATCCAAATCTAGTAGCTATAGGTTCAATGTTCGCCCAAATTCTGTTTGAATGAAGGTGCGAAAAATATGCTGGCCGGATTTACACTCGAGCAATTATTAGACGGAAAGTAGGCAGAACATGCGTAGAAAAGGAGAAAATGCTATTCGGCCGATAGCAAGTAATTGTCCCGCTGCAACTACTTTCCTCCACTGTATTTTATTTTTTCTAACTATGCACATGTGTGTAGAATTTGGCTGGTTTTTCGGCGATAAAAATGTGATCACTTATCATCGATGAATTCCAACATCTTTCGCTCTTTTTTTTTTATTTCTGATGCGAGGTTGTGTGCTTTTGTTCATTTAATTTGCTATTTATTTTCTATAGCTTTCCAAATTTAAGTATGTTAACCTTTTTTATTTTGCAATGTTTCTTAAGTAAATATCCATAATTCTAATAAAATACGCAGTGAAAATAGAATCAAGGACTCCAAAATGGCAATTTATAGCCAAGCCTGGATTGCCTGAATTTATCTTAATGAAACTGTGGCAAACATAAATCAGGCCCTTTCTTCACATGCGCTGTATACTTGCCGGCTTAAAACTGGCCGAATGTAAACCCGGCATAATAAAGCATGCAAATTTCTCAGTATGAAATGAATGAAATGTCATCAACTGTTGCCACCAAAAATAATACCAAATAAAATATTATTAAATAAGAATATATAAATGTTTCAATTATTAAATTTGTTCAGTACAATATTTAATTTAAACTAGTCAGCTTCACGATTTACGTTAAAAACTCAAAAGATCATTTAAATAAATTCTTTATGAACTCACTTTTTTATAAACCTCAATTTTCATTAAAATTATTTTCTCACAATTGTGAGGTTATTTTGATAAATCGCATCAGCAGAACTACTTTTGACTGTGAATTGACTGAAACTTCAAACTCTTTTTGTGTTTTTAATGAAGCCTTTTTGTTCTCTCCATCTGTAAACCGGGGATAACAGCCATTGATGCTATAAATACCAACATTTTACTTCTTTCCAGTTCAAGTTATTTTGACGTACATGCAAATTTGCCTATTTGCATGTCAATTTTACGGATTAAAAGAATCTGGTGTTCCAGAATTTTTAGAATTAGAGAAGTTTTGTTCATAGTATTTTGTCGATACTAAATGCTGATGCAATAGAATAGCATTAAATTATTCAAATTAAAGAAGATTGTTTCTTTTTCTCATTTCTTTGCAGGTGATAATTTTTTCTATTAATATAAGTATTATGGTGAATTTTTTAGCAATACACATGAACAGCTTCCTATTTTTTTAAACCTAAATTGCTTTTTATTCATGCTAATAACGATGAAATTGTATTATCTTCACCCTTTTATCCAAGATGTTAAATGCAAAAGTTCTATTAATACATAACATTCCTTCTAACAAAACACGGATTAGAATTTAATAAAAGATGAATTTTCTGATTAAAATGTACGATGTTTTTACAATATTAGTAAAAGCCGAATGCTATTAATCTATTGAAAGTATTATTCAATGAATTATATTTAAATAAATTCTGACAAGAAATCGCAGTGTTGCCACCGTTGCAGAAATAAAGCTGACAAAAATATTTTTAGAATACTGATATATCTAATTTTGCATTTACAAAATAATTCGCACATAAAAAAAGTAGCAACTCGTTTTCAATCAAATAATATTAATTAAAAAATTATTATTATTTTCATTTTATTTTATTCAATAACAAATTCATTCATTTTACAAATGAATCTTATATGCAATTTATTTTGGCAACAAGCATTGTGTTTTCGTTATTCTAATGACATTCTCAACCATCGTTCATCAACATTTGGCAACAAAGATTTCTTGTTTGAAAAACTCAGTTATTTTCCAAATTCATCACGGAAACTACTGCAGGATATTTCTAAAATAGATCACATGCGAGCAATCAATCCACATTGTTTAGCCACCAGAAACTTTGAAAGCATGCCGAAAATATCTCAGAAGTATTTAGATTTTCTCAGCTCGCCAATTGGCGACAAAGGAATAGACTCAATTCCTGGAATTAATAAAACTACGGCTAAACGTTTGGCGGAAAATGGATATGACAAGGCATGGGTACTTCTTGGACAATTTTTGGTACTCAAGAAAGAAAGGAACGCTTTCCTGGATTGGATGAAAAATATATGTGGAGCAACAAACTTTGAATCATTGATATGTTATCAATGTCTAGTTGAATGGAGCGACGTGTACATATGATTTTTTTAAACCTGTAATCGAATTGGACCGATCTTACAAACGTTTCATAAAGTTGTTTTTTATAAATAATATATCTTTGACAATATTTGCCTTATAAATATTTTTAATTAGTGTTAATATTGCAAATTATCATACGATATTATTACTGTATATTTTTACAACCTTGAACAATATCTCCAATTTAGACTTGAAAATAAATCATTTTTGCCCAATTTCCCTGCACATGAATTGTTCAAATATGATAATTATTCAAATTCGATGTAAAAAATGAGATAGTTGATAAGACAACCAGCAGTTGAAAGAAGATAATCGCCAATTTGGCGAATGGTTTTTCTTGAATGTTTACAATTCCATCGTTATGCCTTAATAGCTAGGTAAGTGAGGTTGGTTTGGAGATAACAGGATTCGGATAACTTCATATTAATTCCTTTTGATATTTTGCTGGAAAAGGCATCATTGGCAGTGAAATAATACTTAACGATAGAAGCAGTAAAGAAATCATTTTTTATTACAGAGATAAGTACTTCCTTTACGGAAAACTAATGGGTATGTCTCAAAATATTTTCAATATATTCTCAAAAGAACTTGTCAGTTATCAGGGAAATGAAATTAGTTTTTATTGTTATCTATGTTACTGAAGATATTTGTTTCTTGAATCTTTTTTGAGCATATATTTGTTTTTTTTCCGTAGAGGTTCGATACAACTTATGCATACTATCTAAGAATCTTCATTTAATAAATTGTAATAGTATTTAAGATCCCCATTTATTTTTGATTCAATGAAGCCGAGTCATAAAGTTACAGATAAGAGAGGTAATTACAATGATATTGAACAAAAATGTTAAAAAAAATTTCAGAAACGTATTCAGTTTCTGCAATTATATATTTAAATCAAATGAAATGATGCAAACAACTGGCTTGGAATACTATATAGGGGTTAAAGTTATAAACTCGGATAATATTAATAATTAGCTATATTCATACTGTGGTAATTATACATAACTGATTTAAGTACCTGAATATAATTAATCGCATTGATCTAAACATATGTAGAAAATTGACGAATGTTTCATCCTATATTGAGGTTAAAGTAATAAACTCGGCTAATATTAATAATTAATTATATCCATACTGTGGTAATTATACATAATAACCGATTTAAATATCTGAATATAATTAATCGCATTGATCTAAACATATGTAGAAAATCGACGAATGTTTTATCAACCATCGATTGCAAAATATTCGTTGTTCTTATAGTTAAGTATCGCCTTCGTTATGAGAACAATAGGGTCGAAAACAGGTTTCTTAGGACCCCTAACCCAGATGTTGGCCTGGCTGGATTTTTTGAAATCTGCCACTGATCTTGAAATATCATTCGGTAGTAGATTAAAACTAGAGAGAATAGTAGACTAAATTTTGAAGTAATGATTTGGCATTTGTTTGAGACGAGTTGAAAATTACGAATCAGATCGAATATAATACTCGTTTATTAATAAAATATATCCATCTAATACGATTCTCGCTTATTACAAAAATATCCGTTACGAATCAGTTGCAATATAATACTCATTTATTACTTAATTACATCAGTCAAACATAATACTAGTTTATTATTAAAATAATCCTTTCGGATCAGATCCAATATAATACTCGTTTATTATTAAAATACACCAGTCCAATATAATTGTCGTTTGTTACTAAAATCTCGTTACGGATCAGTTCCAATACAATACTAGTTTATTACTAAACTACATCCGTCTAATATAATACTCGCTTATTATTAAAATAATCAATACGAATCAGTTAAAATATAATACTCGTTTGTTAATAAAATACATATCCAATATAATTGTCATCTGTTTCTAAAGTACTCGTTACGAATCAGTCCAATATAATACTAGTTTATTATTAAAATAATCATTACGAATCAGTTCCAATATAATACTTGTTTATTACTAAACTACATCAGTCCAATATAATACTTGTTTATTATTAAAATAATCATTACGAATCAGTTCTAATATAATACTCGTTATTACTAAAATGCATTCAAGTCTAACTTGAATTTAATTCCGTCTATAATAAAATAAATATTTCTGCTTTTAATAATTTTTCTATACTTATGTAATCCCGATCGTGTATTTGGATGGAACGTATATTTGTAAATCAAACGAAAAAGTAATAGCGTTCAAATGGCAAAGTACAGAATGTTAGAAATTGTGCTCTGAAATTTTGATTCTACTGTAAAGCGATGCAATTTTTACCTTAACGTTGTTTACCCGTACAGGATTGATTTATTTTATGTTGGATTTTCAGAAGTTTTCGGATTGTCAATGGCATCATTACGCCTTATCTACTTTGGTAGACTTCATAAACCAACTATTGATTTAATCAATAGGTAACATCGAAATTAATTTAATGTTTAATTTATCACTTTTATCGAATGTAAAAACTCTAACTGTTTTTCATTAACATACATTTTAATGAAACTTTTTTATTAAAATCTGCAACGTTACTTTAAAGTAAAAGTCAAAGTACTCAATTCCAAATTTAGCAAATTATTAAAAGCAAATACTGAAATGTTTATTAATGAATAAGTGTTCAAAAAAGAAACGCTTTAATGATAAAAATAGAAATTCTATTTATTTAATTAAGAAAAGTGTAAATGTAAACGCGTTTTTAATCAAAATTTTAAAGAATGAAATGTGAAGGAAGATTCTAAAAAAAAGCGTAATGAAATAGATGCAGCTTCGAATGAAATGCATGTGAAATATACGAGTTCTTTCTACAAAAAATACTTATCGTAGAAGTTTATATTCCTTAACAAGTTTACAATTGATATTTCATGAAAATGCTTTCTCCATTTCAATTTAAATCTCGAATCAAATTAATTCTCGAACATGAAAGTTCTTTTTTCTTTTTTATGGGACGTTGTTTTTCTAAATGCAATGAAGTGTGAAATTGAAAATAAGATTTCCGCGTTTGTTTCGGAAGATGAAATGAGCAAAATATTGAATGTGCCGTTCGAAATGTTTAATTTAAGATTTTTCATTAAATTCAAAAGCGTTCCTTTTTCCATTTCACTCCCAATGCTTGGTGTTAAAGAGTTAGAAAGAAAAAAAGTTTTTTGTTTTCATGTATTGAAAGCATCGCAGTTTTAATTTTCAATGCGAGTAGAAAAATAAAGTTAAATCACCAAGTGAATTGCGAAACATGCATTCAACATCATATAAAGATTCTTACAAAGAATTTTACTTATTTTTATAATAAGTGCCATTTAAAATTTTCTATCGTTTTTTGTATTCGCGTATCTACACAATTTCATACGCTTTTTGTAAAATTTCAAATAAAATAGTGAAATAAAATTGCTAAGAATGATTATAGTTTGTATTTTAACATGTCCTCTACCATAATTCATTCATATGACTCGCATTAATATCTAATAATATTCTTGTTCCTTTGCTATCTCTCAGTGGCAGATTAAAAGTGAGCATTTTTCGTTGCAGTATTCTGAAACTACCACTTTTCGATGATTCTATTTCACAAAGGGGTGAGACGCGGAAGGATGAGCACATTTCCGAATTTCACCTTTCTTCGTTCTAGGCTATGAGCCTATTAGATACTTTTTAAGTCAATTTATTTTCACATGCATGTAAGTGTCGTTTCTGATCTCATTATTTTAATTGGAAGTTGCGTATAGATTACTTATATGACTAATTCAAATGCCGTTTTAAACTTTGATAATTGTTTCATGTAATGTATTTAAAATAATGATATTTTTAAAGAATTCTGCATGAATAATAATAAAAATATATATATTTAAAAATGTTTATTTTTAAGATGAAAAAATATTTTGAATAGAGTAAACTCTAGAACTATTCATCGTTGGTTATCTCAAAATATTGTAAAAAATTAGTAACAGAAAATAAGCTGTAATATAACTAAAAAAATTACTAAATTCCAAGCACATAAAACTTTAATTTACCCATCATAATTTAGTGTATATGCCCCTTAAAGTAAATAAAAATTGCCCTGAAATATTTTATTGGGAATTAGTATCTTTTTTTGACAATATTAGAGAATTATCTGTAATGTTCACGTTTCAAAAATTCAGGAGTAATAAGTATTTACTTTGTTGCTAAATGTAAACATCTCCACCTTTCATCTTTTCTCTCATCCCTATTTTGGCGAATTAAATCCATTCTAACATATTTGTAAACGCACTGAAGGTTTTAGGTTTTGGTAAACAATTTTCAGTTAAATATTATATGGAAATCATAGAGACATCTTTTAACAAAAAGGTAAAATAAGAAGATATACACAAAACAAGGCATTTTCTATTCGTATCAAGTTCTAGATGAAATGTGTTTTGCTGTTTTGCTTGAATATAAGATCTACAATAATTTCTTAAGAGCTTGATCAATCTGTACAATGACAGTTACTTTTCCAATCTGATTACTAAATGAACAAAAGAAAATCGATAAAATCAAATATTTTAATATATTATGTATTATATATGCTTAGTATAAAATGAAGTCTCCTGAAAAGGTTTGTATGTTGGAACCACAAAAACTTGAGTGATAGTTAACGGATATTAGAAGATATTTATACCTTTTAGTAGAGCATTTATTGTGGAAGGGTTTAGTACATTAAAATCATAGTAAAATAAAAAGGGGAGTTTTATAATCGCGATATTAATTTAGCCGCGCATCTGTGAAAGCCTCAAACTGTGCATGCGCAAATGGCAAGAGCTGTGATAGGCGTATGCGATGCATTTCTTTGTTTGCATCTGATTTTAAACAGCGATTCAAATCTTATTCTGAATGCGTGCTATAAAAATTGTTTTGTAGTTATATTTGATAATTTCTAAACATATTTTTGTCTCTGTTTAATGTTGCGTAACATGTCCATGCCATATTGGGTGGAGAAAAGACTTAAGTTTAAATCTTATTTATCTTCTTGGATGCTATACCACTGGCAAAGCCATGCTGACGCTGCTAGTAAGGTATAAAATCCAAATATTTAAATCCTTTTTATTTTGCTACAGTTTAAAAATAAATCTGGTAAAACACATTTCTTTTTAAATAAAATCAGTGTCCTCTGAATAGGAAACACAAATGCGAGAAATTTCCCTCGGAAGACCACCAAAAAGGAAATATTTCTTTATTCCATGTACTGGCGTTAAGTTAGGCTTACTTCAGCTAATACTTTGATCCGCTTAGATCTCTCTGATCAACACAAGATGCTCTCCTGCTCATTCATCCTCACTGTTTGACTCCTCAACTTGGCTCGATGTGGTAAATGGGGTGAGTTTGTAACCTCTTTAAGTCTAATTTATTCTCTCTCCTACTTCAAGGTTGTTACGCTGCTTCAATATCACTAATCATTTCTGCTGTGCATCATTTTGTCCTTTTATTCATTTATTTTCCAAATTTAATGGTTAAAAACGCTCTCACAATGGTTAAGAGATGTAGATTAATTCTTCAAAGAAATTCGACTTAAAAGAATTATTTATATTTATTTTTCATAGCAATAAGCAAATCTTTATAATAGGTAAATAATTTTGCATCTAATTATTTTTCGGACTGAAAAGGGTTAATTTAAAAGATACTATAAATCCTTTATACTCAGAAAAGCAAAGATCTGTGGTGTTAGTGAACAGAGAAGTTTAATAAAGGATTTACCATCATGCCATTTTTCCCAATACTACATTTTCAGAGCTTTCTCCGAGATTAAACAAAAATGGTTCATCATAACATTATGCATTTTTTAGGCACGCTTATAAAACATAATAAAGAAAATCATTCAAAACAAAAGAGATATTATTTATACTTTTTTTAATGATGCTTTTTCTGTTAGTACAAATAAAATGTGTTTTTTTTTTGGCATACCGTTTTTTAACAGCATGAAAAAATCTAAAATATTTGTCAATTTGGATAGTTATCTGGTAATATTCTTTATTACTACATTAGTGTACTTAAGTGCAATATAATTTTCTTGCTTTTGTGTGCAAGCAAACTAAATGGAACATGTTTATTTGGAAGATTCGTTCATCGACATGCTGTTTTTGCACATAAATTTTAATTATTGAAAATTAATTCAGATTTGAAAAAATTATAATTATAAGCTTATTTTATAAAGCTCAGGTAAAAATAAATAAATTTTTAAGATTTTCTTTTTACTTACGTCAGGGAGAATCTCCTTTGACTAACTTTCGAGATCTGTTTAAGCTGTTATAAGCAATAAAGCCCCTCAGTTCAAAGTTTTATATACTATATAATATAAGATTAGAACCATCACAAAATTCATTGTTTTCAGATTAAACGTGAAATAATTCTACACATGATTAGTTAGTAAGAGTTTCGAATTTCGCACCTCTAAACTGTTGCCTCTCTAACAATTTGTGAATAAATATTATTTCCTTGTTCAGTCAAATTACGGTGTATGTTAATCATTGATTAATACAGAAAAAAGAATGAAACTCCTATAAGTGGTTTAAATACATAAAACTTTTCCCATTGACTTGACAATCGGTGATTAGAACACTTAGATTTTTGGATGAAACTCGTAAAAAGATATTTTGAAAATTATTCAGCAGCTAATTAACGATTAACCCTTTAAGAATAATGAACGAAATTCACTCGTGCATTGAATGATGCATGCAAAATTACTAAAGTAAAAACCTTTTAAAAATCTTATGAACCGAATCAAGAGTTATCTTTAATAATCTAAAATGACTAAAGAACATTTGAAGCATTCCACTGATTCTTAATTGAATCAACATGACAATATATTCCCGAAACAAATTTAATTAGACAGCTGAAGATTCTAAACAGTTAGTGTGTTGAAAAAGAAGTCAGGGTGCTTTATCTGACGATTTGTTCGATATATACATAATTTTTCCTTAGTTATATTGTTTTTATAGTAAATATATGCCCAAATATTAAAATCTAAATGGCTAAAACTTCTTTCATAAAAAACGTTTAACTTATACCTTAAAAGTTTCGTCGATATTTTTAAAACTTCGAAATACATTTTTCTTTCCTAAAAAAATATGATACCTTTTACTACTAGAAATATTCGATATACCTATTCTTATACCTGCCTAAATTTATATCTTCAAGGCATTTTACCATCTAAAAACCAGAAAAGCTCAATGCGTTATACTTTTCAAAGTTTCATGTTCAAACTTAGCGTTCTTTTTTTTACCATATTTCTCTTCCTTTCTACCCACTCTTTTCCTCTCATACTCGGATAAAAAAAAACCAATACCGAAGAACAGTTGTGAAACTCCAGAACAAATTCCATTTCCTTTTATCGTATCTGGCTGCGTTCGTTTTCGAAAATCTACAATTTCTCCATTCCGACGGAGAAAAGCAGAGTTCCACTGCAGAAGAAAACTCACTCGATTGCTAGGCAGAAAATAAAAAGGAGTAAAAGAACAAAAGTTGGGGGAAGGGGGGTTGAACTATCGAATTGTGCACCCCTCCCCCCCTCGCCTCTTCCTTCTGGGAGACTGATAGATGGTTCTGTGTCTATTCTAACCAATTGCCGGGGAGCAATCCAATCAGTTACGCTACTTCTTCTTGATGTTTCACTCGCGAAGTGCCTTCGATGGAGATCTGGAAGGCTCGGAGAAAGTAAAGAAAAAACTTATTTTCCGCTTAATAAATTGGCTGATATCCGTGAGAAGATGGTTATGTCCGGGTTTAAGATATCGTTGAATACAATTAGAAGTTGTCAATTCGCCACGAAAGAGTTCAGTTTTGAGGGGATAAGTCGATTTTTCAGAGCACTTAACACATTATTGACCAAGTCATTTTTGTAGTATTTGACACTTGCGCTTGGGGATTTTTTTCTAAAAGTAATACACAACTAATTTGATTAGGTTTTAATTTAATTTCCGCATATCTTCACTGATTATGGTTCCTAGACCTAAATACACTCCACCAAGAGTTGTATTATATATTGTCGTTGTTACTTATGGCACTTGCCAAGGACAAGCCCACTGCTGATACAGCAGTTGATTTAAACCTAGATGAGTGTCTCTTGTTTCAGATGTAGCGCCAACTAGGGTCAAGAGCACGACTTAGCTACACTCTCACCACATTTGCTTGCACAGTCCCTTTTTACAGGGGGGCACAGTCACACATCTCACAGAAGAACAACCATGCCCGAACCGGTATTCGAACCCGGATTTCCAGAATACGAGGAAGACGCGCTACCTCTGTGCCAGAAAGCCGGCGTTGTATTATATTATATTATTTATTTGAAATAAACACTCAACAGATATTGACTCTGTACTCGGTAATCAAAAACACGCAGGAAACACAAGCGTTTAGCAATTCGAAACACAGATAAAACTATTTAATAAGAAAAAAATATGGCTTTGAATAATCGGTAGAGGGTCATCAGTTGTCGAAAATTGTAGCTTTCTTTCGGTTTCTACAGAAAGCGTCGTTTGTATTATATACTAGTGAACCGGCACATTGATAGAATGTCTTCCTCGTGTTCTGGGTGCCTTTTCAGGCATGGTTGTTCTTTTGTGTGCTATCTGTGAGATGTAAGTCTGTGCCCCCCCCCCCCTGTAAAAAGAGGCTGTGCAAGCGAATGTGGTAAATGTGTAGCTAAGTCATACCCTTGGCCCTAGTTGGCACTACTTCAAAAACATGAGACCCTCCTTTCGGCTTAAATCTGCTGCTGTATCATCGCAGGGTTTGTCCATAGGCAAATGCCATAAGTAACAACAACACACACTAGTGAAATTATATTTCAATGAGATCCATAGAAATGGCTGTAAGTCCTACTTGTAAGCAAAATTAATTATGCATAGCTACTTCCTGAATAGTATATTTAATTATATTAATTAGCTTTATAATTAAATTTAACGAAAAAATTAATCTTCTAAAGAATTTTGAAACATGTAATTGCACAAAAATAATTTCGTTTTCTATTTAAGCAATGATAAGATATTCTTTCTTTTCATGTAAGAAATATTTTTTTTTAAAGTTTAGCTTCTCATTGATACAAGTTCCAAAATTACATTGAGTTCAATAATTTTAAGGAAATACAAAACTATTGATAATTATATTTTATAATAAATAGACATTTTTTGGAGACTAGCTTGCTCTCAGAGAATATTTACTTTTTAATCTGCTAAATAATTAATTTGGAACGACCTTTTTTAAAAAATTCTTTTTCTTAAGTTTGAAAATAATTAAGTTAATTAAAGCAGACTACTATAAATCATTGCTCGTGCAATTTAAAAAGTTTGTATGCGATGAGTTAAAAGTGCAAGTAAAAATGCTATTACTGAATTATTCTAAAAAAAGTCACCAAAGTTTAATTTTTAACATTGGTAAAAATATACTATTATTTTATGCATGGGCTCGGATATTATCAAAATATTGAGGCACTTTTATAGAGTGAATATCAACTTAAATTTTATGAGCGTATAAAATATAAAGGAAACAGCTGTAGAGTAATGAAATTAAAAGTATTAAAAAGTAATTATTTGAATTAAACATCTAATGGAAAGATATTTTTGTCATATTACCCTTTGTTTGACGTCTATATTTTTGTATGGAGTTCTATTATCTTCTTTCTTCTGACTGATAAGAGTATTTGGTCTCAGAGAAAATCCTCTCCCAAAGTTTTCTAGTAATATATCGTCTTGTATCGTTAATTTAAAAGACATATTTCATAAAATTTCCAATTCTCATTCTTTTATATTTTAAGAATAAATATCTTTTATTATTAAATTTAATTTTTTTACAATTTGTTCTTACATTATATTTTCTTGACAAATATTTATCAGTTAGATTAAGATGCATAGAAATTTTTTGAAACGGGCTTTAAAATTAAAACTATTAATTTTGGGGACAATTACTCTCACTACTTTTTGGACACAGTATAATCATGCATGATTATGTCAATAAACTCAGACTTAAAACTAATAAATTTTTACAACTTCATTCCCTGGTTACGGGATGCATAGTATGAAGTTGCAAAACAAATGAATGAAGAAGTTTACAATATTTTTAAGGCATTTTGTTTGCATTTGGTCTTTGCCATTCGATTGTAAGTAACAAGATCGATTTCCATAGGACATATTTTTTATATTTTATAAATATATTTCACAATCGTTGTTTTAACACACACACTTTTAATGATTATATTTTTGTTGTTGTTTTTAATTATGGCACTTACCACGGACAAGCACCGCTGATACATTAGCAGATTTAAGCCGAAGATATGCGTCTCTTGTTTCAAGTACAGCCAATTAGGGCCAAGAGTACGACTTAGCTACACGCTCACCACATTTGTTTGCACAGCCACTTTTTACAGGGGGGGGATCACACATCTCACAGATAGCACAGAAAAGAACAACCATGGCCGAACCGAGACTCAAACCCGCGATTCCCAGAACGCGAGGAAGACGCGCTATCTATGTACCAGAAAGCCGGGGAATTCTCTAGTGATCGACTTGATATAGTCTTGCACTAAATTGAAAAGTCGATATTTGGCAATAATATTGAGATTTTTTTCCTATTTTGACATCTGAGCAATTTTCATTATAAACCGTTTGGATTTTATTTTTGCATTTGTTTTTTGTAAAGTTTCAAAGGTTTTTATAATTGAATAATTAGCGTTAATGTAGCGTGCACTGAGTTAGCATCATGCTATTAATGCTAACCTCTATGCCAAAAATTGGGCAATATTTTTGTATACTTTATCGTTGCCAAAATTAAGAATTTTAAGCCATTATTTGTCTTAACTAATTTAAGTCATTAAGTAATTTAAATCGCTTTGAAAAAACATTACTGGTGAAAGCAGGCAAACTTTTTAAAAACGCATCGGCTTTCAAAAAAAACAAGAATAATAACAATGAAATAATTATAAAAACAGGTAAAATATATACGCTATTAAAATATATTGATGAATATTTCTATTTATACTTTAGTCATTGCCTACGCGAGTTCGAGCATCAATTTTTCAAAAAACCATTACGAAAACAAGATAATGTTCTTGAATGATTATATATATATATATATATATATATATATATATATATATA